>CM076584.1:190533680-190835475 GCA_034641835.2 Pinus albicaulis
TAAAGTGAAAACCTATGTTTTGTATCAAATTACTTTTGGTTTCAATGGGAAAATTTTATGGCTAATGTGTTTTTCTCGAAATGTGATAGACCCCATTAAAGTGGGAGATATATCGAAATGATTCCTATGGTGTAATAAAATAGTTTCAAGTAGTTTAAAGATATAGATGCATAAATTCAATGAGCATAGTTTTGAGATATGTAAGTCCAAAATGGAATAGTTGTTGGTGAAAAAATATCAGTGGATCACTATGGATGTATCTGCTTCATTAAAAGGGATTTTTATAGAATGATAGACTATGTTGGAAAGAAGGGGAAATATCACAATTATATGTTAATGCATGTGTTTTACATTGAATATAAAATGTTTTTTCTCTCTCTCATTGTTTGAGTCCTGATCTTATAAAAGGTTCCACTAAATCCATTCCCTATTACTTTTCTTGTGAACCACATTCCAAAACCCACCCATATATGTACCTAAGTGCGAAACAAAGTGTAAAAAGTGCTTATTTTATATTCTTCTTTTAGCACATATGTTATTAATTATCGTTAGAATTTATATGGTAGAAATAAATATAAAGATTAATCCTTAGTGTATATATATATATATATATATATATATATATATATATATATATATATATATATATATATATATATATATATATATATATATATATATATATATATATATATATATATATATATATATATATATATTGACTTTAAGGAATATTTCATGTTTTTTAGAAAGTTTATATTAGGACGTAGAACTAAATCGTCTATAACCCACAAAAGAGACCATGGCCCGTGAGCATCACATGCAAACACAAGTTACTCCCATGTTTGAAACATCACCTCACATCATCATAAGGGTTGGAAACCAATAATAAACCCATACTAAGTTCCCTAAAAGGGATGACTCTCATATTTAATGATTGGGTTTATCTCCAAGGTCAAAAGGAAAATAAAAGTTAGGAAATGGAATTAGAATAGAAATTAAGGTAAGACCATGACCTTTTACCCAATATTGAACAAAGGTGAGCAACCATAGATATTTATGGAAGTTCAAAATATCTGATATGATAGGTAATAGTGTAACATACCTTAAATACATATAACGAAATTTTTTTTCCCTTTAACACTACTATAATTGTGCATGCATAAGAAATATTATCTTTTTTCTAGAAGGAAATTTTGAAAGGAATCTTGAGCGAGTTCTTGATGGCTGAAAGAATGAAACTCTAGGATTATCAATCGCAGGTTTATACCCTATATTGACTACATTGAAGGCAATTCAACTATGCAGTCCTTGACCAAAATTGTAGAGGCTCAAATTCAGTTTTCTTAAGAGATTTCAGAGGTCACGCTTGGTTGTTTTGATTGGTTTTCTGAGCATCTTTTGGTCAAATGTTGTTTGGATTTTGGAGAACAGTTTGAAATTTAGGATAGTTTGCTATCTCTTTCTCTAAACATATATATATATTAAGAAGAAGAAGATCTGTTGGCTTTTCCCCTATCTATTTTTCCTTCTGTATTTTATTTCTATGTTCTATATACAATTACTGTCAAGATCCTTGACAAAAATTACAGAGGGTTGAATTTGGGTTTTGTAAGAGATTTTCATTTTATTTCTATGTTCTATATATAATTACTGTCAAGATATTTGACCAAAATTATTATCTAATAGTTTGAAAGTCAGGATAGTTTGATTATCTCTCTCTCTAAACATTTATATCTATTATGAAGAAGAATATTTATTGGGTTTTCCATTATCTTTTTTTTCTTCTGCATTTTTATTTTTTTTCTATATACAATTACTGTCAAGATCCTTGACCAAAATTGTAGAGTCTTAAATTCGAGTTTCCTAAGAGATTTACATTTTATTTCTATGTTCTATATACAATTACTATCAAGCCCTTGACCAAAATTATTATCTATATATAATTTTCAACTGTTGTTTGGATTTTGGAGGATAGTTTGATTATCTCTCTCTATAAACGTTTATATCTATTAAGAAGAAGAATATCTGTTGGGTTTTCCCTTATCTCTTTGTCTTCTGCATTTTATTTCTATGTTCTATATACAATTACTGTCAAGATCCTTGACCAAAATTGTAGAGGCTTAAATTCATGTTTCTTAAGAAATTTTAGAGGTGACACTTGGTTGTTTTAATTGATTTTCTGAGCATCTTTCAGTCTATCAACTGTCGTTTGGATTTTGGAAGACAGTTTATATGTTCTATATAGAATTACTGTCAAGATTGATCTAATAGATAATGGGATTTATATTTAAAGTAGAATTGTAATTAGGATAATAAAAGGAAATTGAAGTAATTTTTTCAAGAATAGAACATATCGTTGTTAAAAATTAGCATGGTATCATATCTCAGTTTAACCATTTAATGTTTAACAGGATTTCAATGACAACATTTCATACCTATAAATTCACATAAATTTGCAAACGAAACAACAACAAGGATGAATCCGGGAGATCAATTCGCAGAAATTCACAGAAGAACCTGCAACGAGGACAAAGCCGGGAGATCAATTCACAGAGATTCACAGATGAAGTTGTAATGAGGACGAAGGCGGGACAAAATTTCCTGCAAACAAAAAAATTTAAATTAAAATAAAACAAAACAAAAATCAACAAGAAAACATCGCAACTGCAACACCCCAACATACACAAAGCAACATTGCAACATACCTCAACAGAGAAATAACAACACCGCAACAAAGTGAGACAGAGATAGACGTGAGACACATGTGCATAAGAAACCCATTAATGTTTGTGGGCCGATATATTTATAAGAACAAGTTCGACCGAACTATTTTAAAATTTCGCCCGAACTGATAGTTCAACCAAACTATTTTAAAATCTTTCCTGAACTAATAGTTCAACCGAAATTTTGTCGCCGGTTTTCCCATCTCCAGCCAAAAAAATTGTTTGCCCGTGCTGTCAGTACGTCGTCAATGTAAACGACAGAATGAGTTCGGCTGAACTAATTTCAAAAACTTCAGTAGAACTCTCGAATAGTTCAACCGAACTTTTATAAAATTTCGGCCGAATCATTAAGAAAAACTTTTTTGATCCAGGTGGACATCGGTGGCCACCCACCTATTCCATTTGGACTTGCAGCATCAATTATTTCAGTTTTTCAGCTTCAGCAAAATTTACTATTTTTAGCAGGTTTTAGGGTCCTGCACTCCCGGAGTTGTTTTGGGGACTTAATGATCCAGGTGGATATTGGTGGCCACCCACCGAGTCCATTTGAATCCCCACCATCAGTTATTTCAGTTTGCAAGTTTTAGCATAATTTACTATTTATAGTAGTTTTTTGGGTCCTAAACTTCTGGAGCTGTTTTGAGGCCCTAAACGATGTTTTTTGGAAAAACAAGGAGCAGACCCATGTTGCTCACTCAAAAGTTGTAGTCCTTAGATAGATATTTCTAATGAGCTATTGAGCACATCAAACAGAGATCGAATGCTAAAGTTGCGTCCTCGGGAAGTTGAACCACCAACTTACCCAAACTATGCCCACAGTTTTGGCGCTTCATCTCCTAGGGTTAGGTTTTTGGACGTTTCGGGTTTTACATTGTTTCTCAACAATAAATAGGCCTTCGAGCCTCATTGTAACACAGTTTAGGGGGTTGGTAGCTGACACATCTCTTCTCAGGGATAAGCGCTACCAGTGCCCTAGCTCGCTTGTTCTGATCATGTCTGTATTGTAACATGTTTCAAGGGTTGGTAGCCGACACATCTCTTCTCAGAGATAATCATTGCCAGTACCCTAGCTGTTCATTTCCATTATGTTTCATTGTAACATAATTCAGAGGCCTGTAGCCGCCACATCTCTTCTCAGAGATACGCCTACCAGCGCCCTAGATGTTTATTTTAGTCATTTGTTTAATTAATAAAATGAAGCATTATTTCCATTACATCTCTGTATCTATGGCTATATTTGTATTATGTTTCATTCCTGCATAAAAATCAGGATCAGTGGTATTAGAGCGGGTCTGCTCTTTCTCTTTTTTTCTTTTCATGTCCCCAACGCGGCCAGGGTATAAGGAGTTCAACCTCGTAACCCTGACGACCCCCCATGGTAGAAGGAAAGAAAGATGAATGAGCAGGAGATCTTATTAAAATATTGTTCGAGGAGGCCCTCGAGAAACAGAGGAATGCGATGATGGATAAATATTCCCAGATCCTTCAACAGCTTCCCACCAGCGGCACATCTACATCCAGCACATTCGCTAATAGGTCGGAGACATCTTAGACAAATCCAACACCAAGTTCAACAGAATTTGCACCCCCTCATGGAGGAACTTAACGCAATGGAGGAAATTGCTTCCTAAGGAGGGAGGAATGATCTAGGTGGATATCGGTGGCCACCCACTTATTCTATTTGGACTCTCGACAACAATTATTTCAGTTTTTTAGCTTCAGCACAAATTACTATTTTTAGCAGGTTTTTGGGTCCTGCACTCCCGGAGAAATTTTGGGGACTTAATGATCCAGGTGGATATTGATGGCCATCCACCGAGTCCATTTGAACCCCCACCATCAGTTATTTCAGTTTGCAAGTTTCAGCACAATTTACTATTTATAGCAGTTTTTTGGGTCCTAAACTTCTGGAGCCGTTTTGAGGCCCTAAACCACGCTTTTTGGAAAAAAGAGGAGTAGACCCACGTTTCTCACTCAAAATTTGTAGTCCTCAGATAGGTATTTCTAACAAGCTATTGATCACGTCAAACGGAAATCAGATGCTAAAGTTACGTCCTTGAGAAGTTGAACCACCAACTCACCCAAACTGGGCCCACAGTTTTGGCACTTCATCTCCTAGGGTTAGGTTTTTAGACATTTCAGGTTTTACATCGTTTCTCAACAATAAATAGGCCTTCAAGCCTCATTGTAACACAGTTTAGGGGGTTGGTAGCCGATGCATCTCTTCTCAGGGATAAGCACTACCAATGCCCTAGCTCGCTTGTTCTGATCATGTCTGTATTGTAACACGGTTCAAGGGCTGGTAGCTGACACATCTCTTCTCAGAGATAATTATTTCTAGTACCCTAGCTGTTCATTTCCATTATGTTTCATTGTAACACAATTCAGAGGCATGTAACCAACACATCTCTTCTCAGAGATACGCCTACCAGTGCCCTATCTGTTTATTTCAATCATTTGTTTTATTAATAAAATGAAGCATTATTTCCGATGCATCTCTATATCTATGGCTATATGTGTGTTATGTTGCGTTCTTGCATAAAAATCTGGATCATTTTTCCACCCCTGATTCTCACAAAAGTGTAACTCAACTTCGTGAGATTATCCTTAAATATTTACCTTTATTTACGAACAACACAACATCCTCGTGGGCGTGAGAGAGGTATTTGTCATTCGTACTTCTGTTGTCACCTGCATCCAGAGTATTTAAACATTTTATTATGAATTGAACCACCAATTAAGTATTTAATTTTATCTTTTTATTATTTTTATATTACTTTTATTTTTTCATTATTTTTTAAGATTGACAAACATTTAAATCACTGCACCATTATCCTATATCAAAATATATAAAATTAAATTCAATAAATATTAGGAAAAAAATTATTAAAGAATTCAAAAATATAAAAATAAGATATTAAAATATATAAAACGAAATTTAATAAATATTTATTTAAAAATAAGAAATAAAAATATTAAATAATTCAAAAAAAATAAAAAATGAGATTTATAATCATGAAAAAAAATTTTAATTTTTCTTACCATATAGGAAATGAAATTATATCTAAAAGTTAGGTGAAATGGACAATGAGATAATATACTACTAATTGATTTAAAAATTTAAAAAAATACAAAAATGATTATATATAAAAATATATTATAATAAAAAATTGCATAATAGAAAACATAAAATGTTTCCTGCAAAAATATAAACATTATAGTATATAAAGAATGTAAATAAAATTTATAAATAAAAGCAAGAAAGACCTAACATCTAATATTTAAATTCTAATTAAAATTAATATAGTAGGAAATATTTATATCCTCACTAAAATTACTTTGAAAATATTAAAACCATTCTTTCATAATTATAAATAATAACATAAATAAATAATTATATTTAAAAACTCATTTTTAATTAAAAAACTCATTTTTAATTAAAAAATAATTAGTTATATATATTTAATACACTATATTGCCTTATTATATATATATATATATATATATATATATATATATATTTTGTAATAACTGGTAATTATGTAAGGAAAGAAAGAATTAACGGAAAAATGGAATCGAGAACACTCAATCTCGTACATAGTAGCCCAAGATTACATGGACTACTACGTATCGAAAACAACACAAGAAGGTTGTTATTATGCCTTTCAATTTTAAATATAGTGATTAATAGTGGTTGTAGAATGGAGAGAAACACTAATCGTGTTTTTATGTGATTCAAGAAAACTATCTACTTTAAATCATATAAATGTCATTATGTACCATCATGTTGTTTAGATAAACTTGTGTTAAACTATGTGATAGTTTACCAAAAAAAATACATATTCTTGGCACGGACTTCAAAGGACTTCAACTAAGAGTTGATTAGCGAAATTTAATATGTCTAATTGTGACTCGGAAAATGCAGCACAGACACATAACAATTTGGTTCTCTACGGACTTCAAATAAAAGTTGATTGGAGAAATTTCATATGTCTAATTATGACTCGGAAAATGCAACACAAACACATAACAATTTGGTTCTCTATGGCCCTTGCAAACGATGTTATTTCTTTTCATTATGTATGTAGTCTCTATGTTTTCTATGTGTGTCTATTTGTTGGTTGATGTTAGCATTAGTTTCATGCCATGTACTTTAATGTTGTTTTCAATCTTTGTGTTTTTTTATTTGTGTCTATTTGTTATTTGTGTTTATTTGTTTGTTGAAGTTAGTATTAGTTTCATGCCATGTATTTCAATGTTGTTTTTAGACTTAATTAGTTGGTATAAAATTTGAATTGGTTATTCTAATTCATTGTATTTATCTGAATGTTGATGGATTTCAAAGATGGAAATGATTATTGTTCTATTATTTTAAAATTCTGGCATGTTTTTCGTTCTTTTTGGAATGTATCATTACTTGATATTATAACTTTTATAAATTTTCAGTTATGAGATTCTAGAAGTTTTCTTTTTTAGGTATTTTTATAATTTTATAATTTTTTAAATTTTTGGACCTATTTCGGTGGAAGATTCAGAGGTTTTAAATGTATTTTCCACTATGCTTATGAACTACTTATTGATAAAAAATTTGTTTGATTGAATTCCATAACTATTACACAAAGATGATGGCAATTTGTAATAATTGTAAAGAAGCAATTTTATTTTCTATTTTGTTAGTAGAAATGAAGATAAATATGAATATATGGGTTCCTAGTGAGAGTTAGAGAATTTATATGAGAGCTTGTGGAAATTATTACCCATTTTGTAGTAGGTTCAAACCAGATTTTAATTAAAATAATTCCACTCTACTTCAGACTAGTGTCAAAGTTCAATAGCATAGAAGATAAATAAGCATGTATTACCATTGCTATCGTGCCATGTATTTATAATTTATTCAACTAAAATTTGGCTCGCACAATGACATGTCAAACCTCTGGAGTTTTCATTCCAATCTGTCATATCACGTCATCACATTGTCACATATCACACTATGAGCAATGCCATGTGTCACCTGAGATAGGGCCATCTGGGCACCTAAAAGTGTCAAATTTGCATGCCACATGTCATTACCATGTTGGCATGTCAACCCCACTTCATCTACATCGTTAGAGTCTTCCAATCATCTTTTGAAACCTCTCATTAATGCCACATAATCTTGGTATTGAAGAATTCTTTGTTGGGTATGTGTTATATTCTTTCCACAATTAGTCGCACGTGCGGGAGTGTCACACGGGGGGTTATAGCCTTCCCTGTACCTTGCGTCGGGTGCAACAGGGGGGTCACAGGGGGGGCGGCAGCCCTCCCCCTGTCGGCAAAAAAAATTTGGACCCTATTTTTCGGTGGGCAGACCCGGCCATGGTTTTCTGCATGGGTTTTCACATGGTTTTGGGGCATGATGGTTTCCGGCCCCTGGTATTTTGTAGATTCGGTCAATGGAACTATGATTATTTTCTAATCCAGGGTTAATGCATTGGGGTTTATGTATGCTTCGGCATGTATATATATGTGTTGTAACACTAAAAGGAATATAATGAAAAATCAAGCTGGTAGTCCCGATTTGGTTAATAATATTTTAATTATACACCAATATCTAGACTAACTCAATGTTTTGTTATAAATTGAAGGGTTTTCCCATTCATTTACCAACTTTTGTTGCCTAAAGATCACTCCGTATTTATAATTTTGGTCTGACTATTGAACCACCATCATAGTCATATTTTGCTACCATTTTTGTCTGGGTTTTTTACACCATCAAGAGAGAGGAATTTTAGATTTGAAGTGCTAAGGACTTACAAGAACCCATTCTCTTGAGGAGAATAGGGAACACCCTCTTGTGTTTTCCTCCCAGGTGCCATTAATACAAAATTCATTCAACATATTCTTGTCTTGTCTATTGGATGTGTAGAGTAAATCTTGTTTTTTATATTGCTTATGTCTTCTAATGCATAGATCTAGATTTTTGCAGCATTTATCTTGATCACCTAACTGCATATCTGATGATATTGGCAACCATCTTTCCTGTTAGGGATGTTTGTTATGCATAACTAAAGTGGTCATTTTTTGTACACTTGGAATTAAGATTTATACTAACAACTGGCGACTCCACACGGGTTTACGATTACGACCAATGTCGTTTTTCTGATCCTTACATATCAAGTTGCTTCAAACCCCAGGACTTCTCTTCAGCCCTTTGTTTTTGGTTTTCTTGATGTTGTTTTTAACCTATAAAATCCTAAAACGATAAAAATTCTAACTTCCATGTGTTTTTGGACCTATTGCGCAGGTGATAGACATCAGACACAGCTGAGACGAAATTTTTTTTTCTGAAATATGCCTTTGAGAGTGTCGGAAGTGTAGGTCACACTTTTTTGCCCAAAAATTGTGACCTAGAGCTTCAGGAAGCTGGAATCAGCCCAAAGAATGCGACCTCTACTGAAAACATGTCAGAAACTGCGACCTGTAATTTTTGCAGGGATTTTTCGGAAAGTTTTCTGGATATGTTTGAGCCTCTATTTAGGGTTGTTTGACCTTTGTCTCCAACCATTTTCAACCTATAATTGTTCTATTTTTTCTCAACTAAGTGGGAACCTGACCCCTTAGGGCTTCAGTACCCTCCACTTTTGTGGAAGAATTTTTGTTGTTGCAGGTTGTCTAAAATTTCAGAGTCTTCAGCCATTTTTCAGATCTAAAACCTCACCTTCATATCTGCTTTAGATCGGCTTGTTATCCATCCAAATCACCTCGTTTAGATTTGTTTGGGTTTTCCTCTAGGGTTCACTCCATTTCCCTTCAGGAGATAGCCTTTCGCCCCCTCTTTTTATAGCAATTTTTCCTCTGATTTGTTGTTGTTTTCTACACCACTTTCCAGTAGATTTTGACCTTTAGATCCCTGTCCCTCTAGACCTTAGACCTATTGGCTTTTTTGGTGTGTTTTTACTACTTTTTTTACCACCTACAGACTATTTTTTGAGAGGCCTGCTTCCTTGGGTTTAGATTACTGCATTATTAAATTTTTATTTACTGTTATTTCGGTTCCATATAATGTTATTTGCAGGTTTATTTTCAGTTACACAACACACTTTTTCTTTTTCTCTACAAACTTCTGGGTTTAAAAATTAAAATTTACACACTTTGCATACACACCCTAAGTGAAAAAGGGCTTGGTTAACACCATCAAGAAAATACTATGAAACATTGAAATTAATTGATCCTGCACCTCTTTGCCCTTGTTTCGACTTTGTAATTAGTTGATCCTGCACCTCCCTGCCCTTGTCGCTCTCTTTTTCCTTTATGTCGTGTTTGTGTCATTATCATTGCGCCACCAAGGTGTTTATCCCAGAGACTTCTTAGCCTTCATCCCCAATTTCTGGTAGGAAGACTTACTCCTCCCCATAGTATTCGAGTTAGTCCACCGAGTCCACACACCGACTCTTCTTCTGGTTGTTTGGGTTCTCCTTCTCATTCCACCTTCGGTTCTCCCCCTGACACCTTCATAATTTTTGGTGCAGGAACTAATGCTGGTGGTAACCCCGACCCTCATGCTGGGAATACCACTAGTGGGAATGCAACAGACACTACCTCGGCTGCGCCCTTGCTCCACTTCATGGCAGGCCTCAGCCTCCCTGATTTTGAGTAGTTGATAAATGACCCTATACACCATGACACTAGTTGGCCTGCTATGCTGACAAAGATCCCTTCCGACATCCAAAAGTTTGAAGGCCTTGATGGAGAAGATCCTTTAGATCATGTTCGATCTTTCCACATGTGGTGTTTATCTAACTCCATTACCGATGACTCTGTCTATCTTCGGTTGTTCCAATGAACGCTTACATGTGAAGCTTCTAAGTGGTATGTTCATCAGTCCCCTTCCTCTCATACCACCTTTGCGACTCTTGCCCAGGCGTTTTTGTCTTACTTCCAGCTCCCCCTTCATTATTACCCTGGTACCGAACTCTTGACTTCTTTCCGTCAATCGTCTGCGACCCACCTATCTGACCATTTCCAGGAATGGGAGAGAAGAAAGAGCCTATGTCGAGCTCCTACCTTTGAAGACTGTGTCTACATGGACTAGTTCCTTAGATCTCTTTTGCCACCTATCAGAAAATATGTCGCATCGCGCTTTCGTCAAACCGAAGAAGCCAATCTCCAAATTGCGTTAAAATATGACCTGAACTACACTCAGTCGAGTTATGCTTATACTGTTATACCTGATCTTCCCAAACCCGGTGGTGCCAATGCACTAGGGAATCTCACGCCACCGAAGGTATCATTGGAGCTCTTTCTAATCTATATGCTCAATCTCCCATGGGATATGGCTTTCCTTAGGGGAGGCCAGCACCTCCTACACTTTCCCCCCTCCCGATCGCATGTATCCAGGATATGGCATGCCTTGTCTTTTTTACCAACATCCTATTTACCACACGGTTACCCAACCTCCTTAATATCTGTATCCACATCCTGGTGCTCCAGCTCTTCCAGCATTAGCACCTCCTCCGCCCTTGCCTTCTAAACTCCCGCAACAGCAACCACTGCCCCCTCAGGGGTAGGTATATGCACAACAGGGCGCAAATAATCCTCCACCCTACAAAAAGAAGAGGAAAGGCACTCAAAATCAGTTTGATCCTGGTAATCCTGGACCTAATCCTCAAAATAATGCTCCTAACACTGCTAACTAGCAACAGGACACCCAACCCAAGCAGGATAGGTCTATTCGCATGAAAAAGCCTTATTATTGTTGTGGTGTTTATGGTCATTACATGCATTACTGTCCTCTTTTTCCACAGATGCAACAGCTATGGGAGTCTTAAGAAACATTGAGAGGACAACAAGACGTCCCTTTCGTTCCTCCTAATCCTACACCTAGTCTACCGGCTGTGCTTACCAATTCTTTCCCTCAGCAAGGATTTGTGGCTACCCAACCACCTGAAGGTCAGGTGGCCACTCAACCTCTTCCACATAGTACCTCTGACTACTAGATTCTCATGATGAACTCTAATCAACCTTTAACCATATACATCAATCTTCCGAATCGGTCCCTTCAGTACAACAAGCCTCCTGCTACGTCTGTCCCCGAGCTACCTCCTTCTGTCTCTATAGAGCCTCTTTCGACACCTAATGGTCCCTTACAGATCCCTCAGCCCAAGGCGCAGGTTCATACCAAGATCCCTAAAGAGCCACTACGCTGAAATGTTGCTTCCCACAAAGCTGCCTATTCGTATAACATAGTAGATGATTTGGCACAATCCTCGGCTGCCATTTCAACACTGGAACTCCTCCAATCGTGCCCTTCACAACGAAAATATCTACTATCAGCCATGGGAACTGTAGATCCTTCCGATGATTGATTGATTTTCTTTGATGTTTACCGGTTAGAACATCCTCTTCTCCTTGCTTCCGTCACCTTCCAAACCCCAGCCAAGATCCGGAACGCTAATGTTTCTCGGTGCATTATTAATGAGGGGCCATCCACCTGCGTGATGTTTGCTTCGGTTTGGAAGCAACTCGGATCACCTGAGTTGGCTCCTTCCACGATCACTCTCCGAGCATCGGATGGCCACACCTCCCAGCCAATTGGCTTATCGCAATTGTCGTATTACTCTTGTGGGTAAGACTGTTTGCGTTGACGTAGAAGTCATAGATGCCCCATTAGATTACAACATTCTATTGGATCATAGCTACACTTATGCAATGTTTTTTTCCCTTCCGCGGTCCACCACAAGATGTCATTCCCTCATAATGGAAAGATAGTCACCATTGACCAGTTGAAATATTAAAAACCGAAGACTCAAACCTCCCACGATTCCACTATCTCTTCGGTGGCCAACAAGTAGACCGTCGATCCTTTGACCAGTGTTTCACCCGGAGTCTACAAAGATTCCTCATTGCTCAGTACATTCCATGGTCTTCCTCCTCCTGTCGTTGATCCCAGCTCAACGAATGTTTTCATGATGCAATAATCTCGGGCTGCCCTCAAGCGACCCGCCTTGGCTAGTCAGCAGCCTCCTTGTCCTCCATGGCCTTCTCCTAGCCCTTCAATTCAGCCTTCTAGACCTCCTCCTCTTGGCCCTTCAGCTGGTACTCATGAGCCTCTTTACGCTCCTAGAACGTTTCCTCCAGGCCTTAACCATTTCGGAATCGTCTCGCCTGGCCATTACCCCTTCGGTCAGATACCCTTCCTAGCTCCCCCACCAGGAGTCTATATGGCACCTGTCATGGCCACGCTCTCTCTTCCTAACTTGACCCTTGGGAGACCTGTCTGGTACCTTGATCCTCCAGCTGCTACCCTGCCAGGTCAACCCAAACCTTATCTTTCTTTCACCCTAGTTCAACCAGTCACCATGAATTATCCCGCTGCAACAGTACCTCAACCACCTCAATAGTAACCACCTCATGTTGCGACCGCTTCAGGTAAGAAGGGAAAAGCTCGCAAGAGGGCCTCCAAGGACAAGGTTTCCTCGACGGACTCTGCACCTCTCTCGCCCACAAAGCCCTGTGCTTTTTGTGATGTCATCATCCATGCCACTAATAACTATCCTGAATTTCCTCGTATCAATCCCATGGTTAAAGTTGTGTTACCTAAGTCTACGGTCCTTGAAGCCTATGTTTCTTCCTCCACTGCCGCCAATAATCCTAAAACTATTCACACTAACCAAACTTGTGCATTGTGTGATCTCCATGGCCATTATTCTCACCGTTGTCCCCACCTTACGCATTACTGCGCCTCGTTAGAGGTAGTTCGGGAGATTGAACAAAACCAATCCGCCTCTCCCGTACTTGCACAGTATGTTGCAGGCCAAAATGAGGATTTACTTGCTCCCTTTGACATTCCTCCTCCTTATGTCAAGATGAAGGAGCCTGCAGCCACAATCCTCTACCTTTCATCATTCATGAGACCCTGGGTGGAAGTTCCCTCTGAATCTTCCGTTTTTTTTTGGCTTGACTCCCCTTCAGCAATCACCCTGGGCTCAACATCAGTAGATCCCTTATCTGCTTTTTCTTTTGTCATCCCCCATGACGATGCGCATGTGAACCTTTCTTCTCATGATGATGAGTTAGGTAGCTTCACCACGTCATGTGGTCTCCCTTCCTCTAGTTACTCTATTTCCTATTATGATGATGACATCATGGAATCCATGTTCACCCCTGATTTCATCTTTCCCGCCCATAAATGGGATAGCGCCACCTGTGCCTATGATGACTTTCATAATCTTAGCACAAGCTACACCTCCGATAGCTCCCACATTCCACCTCACCATCGGCGTTTGAGTAGTAGACATCTTACCCAGATCACTCCCTCCCGCGGAGTGCATTCGATTTCGAATTTGTGCTCAGGTTTCCAGCATTGATCATCATTGTCCCATTTATTGTCTTGTGGCACCTTTCATATGGACCTCACATCCACACCTTATATCAGTTTTGTTGATGGTGCAAGTTTCTACTCCAAGAATCTAGCCTCGACAGGTTCGGCCATTTTTACCCCCTTGCACTCCCTTGTTCTCTCGAATGGGGTATGCATTGGTACTGCTACCAATAACCAAGCCGAATATGATGCAGTGCGAGGTTTCTTAGCCAATTCCCTTTCACATCGCATCCTCTACCTTCATATTCGTTTAGATTCCCTGATTCTTATCACGCAATTGAATGGTGTCTATTGTGTGCATAATCCTATCCTTTTTAGAAAATATTTACAGTGAAGATTTTGATGCGTGAATTTGAAATCATTAAATTTAGTCATGTACCTAGAGCAAAAAATCACTATGTAGATAGAATTGCAAACCATATTTTATATTGGCATTTAGCACATGCATTTAACACAAGAAAGTGACATAAAAATATCAAAACGATGCATATCCATAATATGTGTCGTATAAAATGTTTTAGAGTCCATCCACTCTGATACATATGACATGCCCATAGCATGTTACAAAACTCAAAACTTGGGGCAGCGCCTGCCCCGACACACTAATCACTATCTTGAGGATCCCAAGCTAATGGCTATGCTCCCGCAGCTCGTAGATCGTGCATACCCTGTCTGGCCATCGCCATGCGAAGCATGACCCCTCGCCACTCAGATGGAAGACCAATACGTGGCTCTATGTATTGGTAATCTAAGTCCTACCAACCATGCTCTAAAACACCAGTCAGAAGCCTCTCACATCTATAACTGATGTCCCCCAGGAGGCCTGCTGCATCCTCATTTTTCTGTGCCCCCGCTCCACTAGGTCCTGTGGTCCCCGATACTACAGGTCGTCCCATATATCCAGCCGGTTTTACCCGTGTTGTATATGCATAACAAAAGTGAAAGAATCAACACCACATACAATATTCTAGACCTTTACATGCACACAAAATATTAGCAATTTTTCAGTTACCATCGGGCCCCCATATTCGACCAGGCGGTAGTGGAAAATCTGGATTCTAACAATAACTCATCCCACTATAGGGATATTCATCTATATATAGTGGCATCTGATCCCAATGAGCAAAGAACTTGAGTCGGAACACCCGTTCAACTGCCCCCCCTTTTCCTCTGCACAGTAGTCACCCCCACCGGTGCATCCTAGGCTCTCTCGGACCCCCATATTGGAGCTGTATGTGAGGTCGAAGTGTCGATATCTTCTCAAAGAAGAACAACCACAAAACTGTACCATATGCACAGTCATTGTTCACTTGCCGCTTTCATAGAAACAACTGTCATTTCAATGATGAAAATATCATCTGGGCCGACCCATAGTAGGTCCCACTCAAAACAATCTCCACAAGCATCATTTTCCCTCCAGTGATGTGATGGAGTGTCAGGTTGCCCAGGATCCACAACACCGCTGCGACCATAGCATGAATCTCTAACCTGTCCAAATCCTCGATGGGTATCAGAGTCACCTTGACTTGGAGACTTCGTTGACAATCGTGCTCTACAAACTCTATGATATTCTGCCCCTGCAGTAATACTAGCTGAGTATTCCCTACCATCCAAAGTGGTGGGAGACCAGTCATAAAATATATATCCTGGACCATCAACTCAATCCGATGCCCCTGCACTATAAATAACTCATGGTCCGGGTCCCAATAGCTGACAATCCAGCAAATAAGTGCTCTCCAACTTTCATCAAAAGGTTCTTCACAAAATTTAGAACCCCAAACCTAGCCAGTGCACTACAAACACCTTGATCCTCCTGGATCTCTGACCATAATGCGCCCAGGTCTCTCTCTCTCCAGTTGATCCGTAATTCTACCATATCTGCAAAAAAACATCATATTTTTCAGTATACAGATAGAAAATATTGCATCTCATCATAAAAACACAGTGCTCTGCTAAAAAACACCATAGAAAAACCCCTCCTTGACAGGTCACACTTTCAGCCCCAAATCTCGGACAGGTCGCAGTTTTTTTCTCAAAACCTGCTACCCAGGTTGCAATTTTTTCCCCAAAAAGTGTGACCCAACCGTGAAGAGGAGAAGGGGTCTGTTCCTGAGCCCTGGGGACCTAATATGAACTTTCAATCCACTAAAAAGAAAGAGTAGGGTTAGGCCTCTTACCTGCAACTGACAGATCTCGATTCCAATGGTCGGTTTTTCCGCTACAATCGCCGTAAGATTTAGGGCCTTCCCTGCTCTCCACATTCACCATAGCTCCACATGAAAATGAGTGAATTTGGAGGGAAAATGCCTTATTAAAAGATAAACCGATGTTTTTTCTTTCGCCTGTTGCAGCCAAACCGTAGCTCCGTTTACCAAACCATCCATATCATTGGAAAGATCTCACTGAGCTCTCAAATGGGTATTTGTTAGTTTTTAGTTATTTTACACTTCACCAGGACACATTTTTTCCAAGAAGCATCACTTCACCCCTCCTCAAAATTGAATTTCTTCACTTGCAACACTCGTACTCGGGGCACCACTTTGCCTCCATATTTATATACGCTCGTGTTGAATTCTGTCGTGAGTTACCATCTTGTACTCATGTTTTGATGGGCCCCATTATACCTTTTCCTGTATGGCAGCACCATCGATTCACCCTTATTTAGAGCATCCGAGTTGAGTCATCATTGCATTTATGGAGTCTATCCCCAGTCCCTTTGCATCTTGCTATAGTCTTCCATTCTTCATTGCTTGGTATCTCTCTCGTTCCGCCCATTATGGTCTTCAGTCCTACTCTCCCCTATCCCTCATGATATTGTGTTAGTCACTGCTAGGTCTTCCATGCCCTTTATGATCTAACAAGGGAATTTGTTTGTTCGCTACTCAGTACCCCCCATTTCATCATCATCATTGGTTTCAGTCTGTCAGTCGCTCTACTATTTTCTCTCGTGCCTTAGTTGAGGATCCCTTACTGCCTCACCTATGGTGGACCTCCTTCTATCAACATCAGCTCATTCATTCCAGAAGACAGGTCTAGAGGGCAGTGTAACTTGGTTCCAGCTTCCACTCTTATTCAGTGCCTCATATCAGGTAAAGGGACTCCTTATCACCCTTTGACTTGATTGTTTCTCAGCTCCATCTCCTTTCAGCATGATCGAGATCCATATAATCGATGGTAAAGTGATGCAGCAGCTGACATCAGTGATTCTCGGGTGTGTGTGAGATGTCTTAGCCCTCATGAGGGGTGGCCCTATAGGTAGCCCCCCACATGCTCGGATGACCTCTCCATTACAACCTTTTGATGCAACTCCATAGATTTGATGATGTCGGCCTTAGCCGATTGCAGCGCCTTTTTTATTCCTTGTATCAGTCAGATTATGGGAGCCCTATCCTATTTACAGGGGCATCTGGGTTGTATTTATATATATCTCATGTACTCAGATATTATTGTACAAGTCACGGCTATTATCCCAGGCACAATATGTATGTGGGATTCATTATCATGTTATTTATCTGGCTCATGTTTATGCTAGCATGTACTATATTGTTCAGTCCCTTTGTTTATTGGATGCCTTATTTTTTGTATTTTGCCTCGACGGGCATAGGTATGCCTCCCTCGCCACCTATAGCACAAGTACTCACTCATTAAAGAGACTTGTTGCACTTGTATGTCTTGCCTCCTTAGGGTCTAGCTCTTTCAACAGTTTGGTCTACCTTATACTTCTCTCTCTTTGACTTCCCCTTCGATGTCTAGTGATTGAGTTCTTACAATGTACTTCGGTCATAAGATTAGCTCCTAACGCTCGCACGCTGGGGGGAAATATGTTACACTATTTTTTTGTCATCTAACCTATTGTTATTAGATGGACCCAAGTACACCATGTAAGACCAATTTTACCCTAAGTAAAATTGCATTCACTATGAAAAATAACTTAGTAAACCACCTTTATTAAGTTGTTTATGGTCTAAACAGGAAACGTCATGAGGAAATATTAAATAAATCTACATTTTTTTTATTGTCCTCAAGGAATAATTAGTTAAACAACAATTTAATTAATATTCATGGTTATATTTAAGCCAAAACAGGGAAATTAATTAGACAAATCATTATTTATCTTATTATTTCCTAAAGAATAATTATTTAAACATTATTTAAATAATATTCTTTGTTGAATATGACTAAATCACCCTTAAATAATTAAATAAATCATTATTTATTTGATTATTACTCAACCACATCCTTAAAATGATAAATAAATCATTTATTTATTTATTATTTACAAATAAAGGGATTTGACCCAAGTCAAATTCCTTTTCCCTTCAACAAATATAATAAAATATTCTATAAAAGTTGGATCTTGATTTGGTTAATAATATTTTAATTATACACCAATATCTAGAATAACTCAATGTTTTATTATAAATTGAAGGGTTTTCCCATTCATTTACCACCTTTTTTTGCCTAAATATCACTCTGGATCTATACTTTTGGTCTGACTATTGATCCACCATCATAGTCATATTTTGCTACAATTTTTCTCTAGGTTTTCTACACCATCAAGAGAGAGGAATTTTAGATATGAAGTGCTTAGGACTTATAATAACCCATCCCATTGAGGAGAACAGGGAACACCCTCTTGTGTTTTCCTCCCACGTGCCGTTAATAAAAAATTCATTCACCATAGTCTTGTCTTGTCTATTGGATGCATGGAGTAAATCTTGTTTTTTCTACTGCCTAATCTCTTCTAATGCATAGATATAGCTTTTTGCATCATTTATCTTGATCACCTAACTGCAGATCTGAGGATATTAGCAGCCATATTTGTTGTTAGGGTTGTTTGTTATGCACAGCTAAAGTGGCATTTTTTCGTCGCTTCGAATTAAGATTCATACTAACACCTTTCATAATCACCCTTTTCCTCAACATTATTCCCTTTTCCTAAGTTAAAAATTTTTTTTCTTAGGGAAAGTAAAAAAAATCCCCTTTAACTAATTTCTTTTCATGAAAAAACACTCAAAAAACCCACAAAATACAATTTATCCTAAGTATTATGTGTAAATGTTTAAAATGGGACCATTATTGTGCTCAAATTAAAATTTTACACTTTTATTAGTTGATATTATATGTATTTACACTCACATGATAATCATTTCATATTAACTCTAATATAATGTATTAATTCCCTTATAATTACCCCTTCCCGTAGATATATTAACTCATTTATTAAAATATCCCAAATCAATTATATTAATGTTTAACCTAATGTTCTAAATACTCATGTGTTAAATATACCTCGCTATCCCAAAGGTTAAACACATTGTCTATAATGAAACCCGCATTCACAATACACATGAATATTACACATTTACTATGTAAATTCATATATCCTGCTATCATATTATAACATTAGTTTATATGTTTAAACTATGTTTAAACATATTAACCCAACTGTGCCACATATAAACCCTAAAGCCCCATGCCCCATATGTCAAGCCAATACTTTGCTCCATCATAGCCATTCGCATCGCTTCACCCAGATCTGACGATCCATGTTCAATATCGCAATTTCAATAGCACCGAGAATAATCAATTTGAAACTTGCGAAATGGGAAGTTTCATCACACTCTCTCTCCTCCACGCAGCGCTAAATCATTGGATCACATCCGATCCAAATAAACCATTTACCATTTTGAGCTTGTGTGATAAATCATTGATGGATTTCTCCTCCCGGTGCCAAAACCACCTTCTGTCTGAATTGATTTGCATTCAATGCAGAACCCGTTTAAATATAAAACTCTATAAAACTTCATAATCATTTAGTTTTAAACCTTTTCTCATTTTTCTTCCTATTTAAGCCTTCCTGACAAAAAAAACAAACGTTGTACTCTATTTTTACACATAGAGAAATATAAAACACTAGTAAATTGTTGTTGATGCTGCCTAAAGTCTCCATTCTACTTGAAAGAACTTTGACAGCCATAAAAAAGCCCTCTAACGCCTCACCAGCCCTGTTTCAAAACCTAATACCTACAAAAACAAGTATTTTTCAATAAAATAACCTTCTAATTATCAAAAAGTGCTATTTAACCTTGTAAATCCTAGTTTTCCCATAGAAAGACTTGTATTTTCCTTCAAAGAATGAATTTTCCTGTAAAACCCTGATAAAATTTAATTTTTTGATACTATATCTAGTTTTAAAATGAAATTTAATATATTTTAGCCTCTGTAGACTTTAAAGAACTTCAAATTTATCCAAAAAACCTTTTGTAGATAATCAGAACCCTCTGTACATGAATCAAACTGTATTTTAGTCCAGTTTATCAAAAAGAGAGCAAAAAAAACTGTTTTTTTTTTCTTCTGAGTCTATAAAAGAGTTTGAAGACCAAGTTTGAAGCGAAATTGGAGGTTAAAACCAAAATAAAGCTTAATTGTACCCTTTTCTTTTAATAATACCTCTGTCAAGTCAAAGATACCTTTTGTAAATAGTTTAAGCTTACAAAAGAGTACAAAAACCCTAAATACAAGGTTTTAAATATCCATAAGGCTAAAAGTGTCAAAATTAAACCCAGTAATGGCTTCAAAAACTACCATTGCTATAAATCCACTACAAGCTCCTATTGTATATGTGGAGCATACACCCCTAGCTGATGTTGATTACAAAATAATTGATCCAGTGATAGAATTCAATCTTTTAGAACTCCACTCCTCGAGTCTAGAAAAATCATTAGATCAGGGAGATGAAGTTCATATTTGGGAGTCAAATCTACCCAAATATGTAGTCCCAAATACTCATCAATGTCCAGAAGTCATTAGGTTATTTCAAACATATTATTCACCTGACCAAAGAGCTATGGTTGATTCTAATAAGGAAGTATTTTTTACCATTAGTGCAGAGTCTATTAACCTAATGCTTTAGCTAAAACCAGATCCTAATGCAGTCCCATTATTCATAGAAGCACTCAAAAAGCTCTATATTTAGCTATATTTTCCTAAGAGATTTTAGATTTTCCAAAATATCATGTCTGCATATGTTGAAATCCCAAAGATAAACCCTCCTTATTCTACTTCCAAATTTCCTGAAGGATTAAGGCATGGGATCTCTATGTTATACTTTATCCTAGGTTATTTTACTAATGAGCACACAGATGAATCTATTCTAGGTTTTCTATCCACTTTTGTGCCAGTTCAACCTCCTTCTGTTATCTAAAATTACGCTGAATACATAGCAGATAAATTTCTCACTGAAGGAGTTTTCAAATATTAATCCTTCCTCTTTCAAATGTTCCTTTATTTCCAAGCAGAGAAATTCCCTATAAACCTTCAGAAATTGGATGTAGAATGGAATCCACTATCAGTCATCTTTTGGACCTCTCTAATAAGAAAAGAATCAACATAATTCACCTATGTGGATTTTATAGATTATTTTTTCATCCATTAATAAACATGGTGAAAAACAACGTATAACCAAGAATCAGTGATGAAATAAAGAAAGTGTTACAGTTGTCAAAACAAAGTAGAATTGGAGATTGGTACCTTTACCAAAATCATACAGAGATCAGAGTCTTTGGGTCAAACCTTTTACCCTATAAACTACCAAAATACTTTCCGATGAGAGTTTTTGCCTTAGAGTACACAAGGCAAATACTAAATTTAGATTCTATCAACTTCTTGGCTGCTAAAAGGACAACTCAATTCAATTTTGTAATGCCCCAGTTTGCTATGCTTTTATTTGATAATTGAAGAATTTCAAAGGGTATAGTGGACCCTAATGGAAAACATTTGTGCGGAATTATTTGTTATTTTAAATTAATAAAATAAAATGGAAAAATTATGTGCAATGACTAAATTGAGATTTGAGATCTAGAAACCCAATCCATGAGGATGGATAAGGTGATAAGACTTTCCCACAACTTCCAGAAACCCTTGGAAGGAATAAAGTAAAATACTAAAATTAGATTTGGTGATAAATATCTAATTTCCCCAATAAAGAGAAAATTATTGGGAAAAGGTGGAATAAAGCTAGAAAAGCGGAAAAGCCAGTTTTAAAAAGTACCTTTGTGCAAGAAACAGAGGGAAAACCTAGGAAAAATAGGAATAAAGCATCATGAATTAACTGGATGCAATTAATGGAAACAGGTTGGGGAAAGCAAAGCTTTAATAAGTTGTTTCGGGATAGATAAAGGGTTGTCTATGGCTGGAGCAAAGGATCTCTACTTGGGGGTGAGTTACAGAGAAATAACTCTACGGTTGGGAGGTAATTAGTCAGACCTAAGTGGTATGCAAATTCACCTAAAAATGGTTTTTACTTAAAATTTTAATGTTTCTATGCCTTGTGGATGATTAGGGAACAATTATGTCAATGTAAGGTTGGTTAAGTTAAACTTGTGGAATATATATATATATATATATATATATATATATATATATATATATATATATATTTGAGAAAGTATCAGTTACAGTAGCATAGGAATGGCCTGTACATTTAACAGATTTTGCTATAGAAGAAATGTTGAAATTTGTATGGTTGTATAGACATAGTCTATTGAGGTCCAACTCTCATGAATTCCTAAACCCGGTGACGGGTTTAAATCTGAGGTTAGGTGCCTCACAGAAAATTTCTTTGCTCTAGTTGAGTAAATTAGACTGCTATTACTAAACTGATTTGATTATCAAAAGAAAAGAAAAAAACATAGTGTGTAATCTAAATTGAGTTACAGATTTGAGGTAAATAATTTAATTATGGGTAGAGCTAGAATCTACTATACAAGTATATACCATTATATTAAGTATATAAAATGGTTTCAGAATTGAACATTAGAGGTACCAAAATAACATGAAATAGTACAATAACACTGAACAGAATCTGAAATAATAATGTAAAGAAAAGGCATTCTTGTTCTGGAAACATATGGAAATAATTGTGCATAAAATAAGCTAGGTGTGTTATTCTTGAAGAATTAAATAAAAATATAAAACTTAAATGACATACTTATAGCTACATTGTACTAAGGTAAATGATGCCAAAAAAAAAAAATCTGTGTATAGGAAACTATAAATGGAGAACATATATATTAAACTGGATAATGTATCAAATAACGAATGAATTTTGCACAACTTAAAGAAAAGGATAAAGAAACTACTTGAACAAAAACTATATATATATATTTTTTACTAACCCATATTGGGTTGTACAGTTTGTTGACTGGCTCCAACAAACTGTACAACCCAATATGGGTTAGTAAACTATATATATATATATATATATTAAAGTTGATATACACATATATAATTGGTATACAATAGTACTGTATTGTTATAATAAGAATAGATACAGATGGAAAAATCCTAACCTTTAAACAGACTCAGTTATTGCAACAGTAAATAAATTGTAAATTTCACCATGATAATCTAGTGAGAAATGTTAATTGCAATTATGGGTTGCATAGAAACATGATTATACATTTATTACAAATATACAAATTCAATAGAGATAGAAGATAGTACGTAATAGAACAAGTATACCTAAGAGAAAAAGATTAATTGCTAATAAAGGAAACTGATACTATGTAGCAGAATAAAGCAGCTGGGTTCTTTTTACCTAAAATAAAAGAACTATGATTGTAACAATCATAAAAATGAAACAAAAAGGGTAGTATATATAGTTAAATTATATGATATTGAGGCATAGAAGCACAGAATTCAAACAAAGTATAGACTGTTACATTGAAGTGATATTTAATTAGAGTTTCTCATTCCCATAACTAAGTTCTTGAAAAACAAAATACACAAAGGGGAATTTTACTAACGATTAACCCAAATGGGAAACCCCAAATCGAAAAAGCAAAATTTGAAATTTATTGCAGCGTATGGTAGCTTAGGGTGCTCAATTGTACATGAAAATACCATAAGATTAACCATACGAAAATTTAGAAGGAGTATAGAAATAAAAAAAAATCAACCGAGAACTAAAAAATTCCCATACCTTGTGGGTATACAATCCTTACATCTCGAGCAACCAAAAACACACACGGAAACTGATTTATTTTAATCCTCGAAAGCGTGAATACAAATACTACTAAGTGATAAGAATCATAGTATTCAAGAAAATGCATAAGTAACAGAAAGAAAGAAAGTTCAAAACATTATTAGAGAATTGGGATTAAATTATCAATAACCATTCCACCCAAATTTAAATATTCTGGCCACGATGTCCTTGTAAATTGAATAAACTAAAATAGAATTCAATCAAGCAACCCTTAACATTGGTAATAATTCTTACCAGTGACTTCGAGATTTAAATGATTTCAAGTTCAATGATGAACAAGAGTAGGGATAGCGAAACCAAGATAATGAGTATGTTGGGATTTCCTCGTCAATTGGAAATCATTCCTCTCTGCATAAAACCAATACAGAAGTTTCAAGAGAAGAAAAATCTGAAATGAGGGTTTAAAAAGAATTAATGGCACTGAAGAACAGTAGAGTAATTCAAGGATAAGTAAGCCTATACCTGTGACATAACGTTGAAAAGCACTCTACGTATATAGAATTATGTCCATCTCTCTCAACTTCTGAACTTCAACAAAAAGGTAGCGAGAAAGTGTCAATGTCTAAATGAAATATCATAATGAAAAAACATAAATTGGTATACCATGAAAACCCTAAATCTTACACTACCCATCGTCGTCCACGTGGTGACTGATCTCGGGTCCTCCCTCGGATCAACGCTATGAAATTCACACCAAAAAGAGCCGTGTAAACGAGTACAAGAAACTTAACGTGATCACATCTCGAGAAAAAATCGCATGGAGATTTGGCATATTGAATATCGAAATTCATAAGTCCCATTAAATGACGAACGATGCCAGATCATGCAAGAAGATCCTCGACGGTAGCACCATCGATACAAATTTTTCATAAAGTACCACGTCGTGTAAAGGGGCAGACAAAATAACGTATGGAGAAAGTACTATAATATTAAAGCTATGGTATGCATAATTTGAATGTCATAAGTACACTCATTATAAAATAGAAAAAACAAAATATAGTTGAAACCTTACCGAATAGTCATGCACTAGATATATATGTAAGTAAGTAGGGTTAGTTAATAACGTAATGGAGTCGTGATATTAGGGTTCAGTTTTAAGGGAAATGTAGCCTCATCTTTATATATATAGTTTAATGTGAAGGTTGAGGAATGTAAACATGAAAAGGAAACGAAAATTCAAATAGTAGAAAGATTGTAATATGTATGTGAAGCCAAAAGTTATGAAAAGAAAGGGGTTATTTAAATATTGAAATTCAAGATTATTACAACGCTATAGGGTAAAAACCTATAAAAAGGGGAAATAAAGAAATACTAATTAGAACATAATATATATGTGTAAAGCTCTTGATGAGAATCATCTCAATGATTTAAATTATAGATATACAGATTTATAATGGTCATAAGGAGGATAAGGACCAACATATATATATATATATATATATATATATATATATATATTGTGTATAGATTTCTATGGTGAGTCAAGAGAGTTATCTGGGTCAGAGAGGAAAATGGAACTAATGAATGTGACTAATATTGAAAAGGAAAAAGTTAGTAATGAAATAGATTTTGGAAAAAGAAAAAAAATTGGTGAAATAAGAGGTGTTACAAAGTTGAAGAATCAGGTAGGACATTTCATTTGCAATCACATGGATGCAGATATAGAGGTAGAAAAACAATTGCTGGAATAAAAATTTGAAGAAATTTTCTTATGGAATTATGATCCTCACGGAATTCTAATAAAAATGAGGGTAAAATGAAAATTAACCCCTTATATCCAAGATAAAAGGCCAGAGATTGAAAAATTTTCTAATCAAATAGAGTGGCTAGAAAATACCTTGACAGAAACAGTTAAACAGGGTGATACTAGTCACACCTTAAAAACTGTAAATCAAGAAGATAAAGCTACTAAAAGAATTAGGGAAGAGGGTACCTACACTGCTGCAGCAACAACAGAGACTAGGTTTAAACTAAGATATAATAAGAATCCTAAACTCAATCCAGTGAACAAGGAAAAATAAATGATTGAGATTTTAGAAGAAGAAAACACAGAGAAGAATACAGATGTTGCTATAGTTATTGTAAATGAGAAGGAAAAGGATACTCCAAATGCTTATATTGTGAAAGACAACAAAACATGGAGGCATCATCATCACATCAAGAATAAAGTAGAGGTTCGGATATCAAAGAGACTACAAGGAAATCAAGGCTAAGAATAAAGAATTAAAAAAATGAGATTTATTCACAATATCTAAAGAAAAGTCCATGAAGTCAAAACACATTATTATCAGCCTTTGATTACACCAACAAGAAATTTCTTATGATAATTCTATAGCCAATAGTGCCTAAGCCTACAACAGTAGCAAACTACAAGAAAGTTGACTTGGAAGTACCAGTTGATAGCATTCATCCTTTAGATAAAATTGAGTTCCATAAGAAGAGCTCTAAAATGCTCTATTCTACTAGGAATACCAAGGAAATGAGTGCCCAGAAGCTTTAGAATCTATAACCAATTTGAGCGATCAAATCGGGATTGAAAAAGCTTCTTCTCTTATCAAGGATACTGGAATCAAATCGTTACAAGAATTGGTATGTGAAGTAGGGTATGACCCAACAAATGTAAAGGTTGCAGAAGAAATGATAAAGAAGAAAAATTCTAGCATAGCAGCACTTAGAAAACAATTGAAGCTTCCTCCAATAGAAAATCCACAAACTAAAGAGATTCTGTAGGAGGAAAATAAGAATGATGAGATGATGAGTCTCATTCTCCAAATGATAGCACAGATTAAGGAAATGGAGATATAAATGGACAAGCTTGTCTAAGAGAAAGAAGCAACAAAATCTCAGAGTGCTCCTCCCACAGTCATCCCTATCGTAACTACAACAGTTCCATCAACCTTAACATAGGATTTAGCACCAAAATTCCCATTGGAAACAGCTGTGCCACTGACATCTTCCACTGCCTCTCCTACAAAATCATCTACATCAGTAGTGCAAAAAATATATGAAGCTAGCAAGCTTATCAAATCTATGGAAGATATGTCCATACACACTAATGATATCAACACGTTGAAAGAAAAAATTAAAAACCTAGAAGATGCTAATAAATTAGCTCAAATCAATGCCAAAAATGAGGAACAGAAAGCCAAAATGGCAACTGAACAGTTGAAGAAAGTTGAAGCAGAGCTAAATTTAAAGGAACCAATGACTTTGATAAAAAATCAATTGTGGTCCAATATCATTGAGTCAATCAATGACACTTGGCTTTCCATTCAGTTCAATTATGAATAGAAATACTTGGTTAAAGCAGCCAAAGAAAGAATTATGAAGACAACGGAAGAGATTGGTGCCAAACCTGAAGAGGCCCAAGAAATAATCAAGTTTCTCAACACCAAGAATGAACAAGAATTGGATGAGATAGGCATAACTGATAGAAATGACACAATTCTTAAGGTGAGAAAGGTAATTACAAATAAAATTTTGATGAATCAGGTTGAAGAAAACTGCCAGAACATCGATTTGGAAATAACTAAATTGATGTTAATGTTTGATATATTGAGGCAAAAAGGCTTGCAAACATCCTTGTTCTAAATGACAAATTGTTACACTAAAATTTGTCACCATGACATTTAGTTGTCTATATGGGTTCATCATTACCTATTTATTGCTCCCTTAGAGGTAAAAAATCATAAAGTTCCTAAATCATGTCTTGGAATTTGGAAAAAACTCATTAAAACCCTAAAAAGCCTAACTTCACACTTTTCCTAGTCATTTCCTGCAGTACCATGGTCTATTTCTCTAAAAACTGCGGCACATCATGCATGTTCTGCTCTTTAAAACTTTGGACCCCCATAAAAGATAAAATAAAAAGAAAATTAAGTTCTATAAACCCAGCTGGTCGAATATTCTCCCAGCTAGAGCCTTCTAGAAGCGTTATCTGGTCGAGCTTTGCCCATTCCATTCATGAACCTCTATCCCTTCATAAATGGAGCTATCCCTTAGTTTTTGGAGCTAAAATCCCATTATGAGAGGGCTTTATCCCTTCATTTTTGAAACTGAAACTATGTCCATTTTGTTATAAATTGAGACCATGTTTCAGTCTCAAGGGTACTTAGAACTTGGTAGTTTTGGGGTGAATTTTTGAAGAAATTATACTCTTTACATTTGGCATCATTGGCATGAGAAATATTGCATACTCATCGCCATAGTTTCATGCTAATTCAAAGAGTTGGAGTCTAGTCAAACTGAAGAAAATAGTTGTTTGGGACCCCAGAAGAACCTGTACAAACATCAAGGTGTCAAGGTTGTAAGGTTTCTTCTTTTCATTCAAAGTTAATACAAATGGATTCTATTTTCTCATTAATTTGTTCATGTATCTTTCGAATAATTTAATTCTTGGATTCCCTGATAAGTAAGATATATTATTGCTTTTGAATTATCATATCTTGCAAATGCTTTTGATCCCTTTTGCTTGTCTTTGATTGCAGATCTTATACACTAGATCGATATCTTCTAGGGCCACTGGAATGAAGATCGAATAAGTTTTGGACTTCAGGTAGTAGCATCTCTCCATAGTTAATTAATAATTCTTAAGAATAATGGTCTAGAGAAAACGGTCTACATTTGTATGTTTGTTTTTAGACATCCTTAGGATACTAGGGAGATCGCTTTTGTCTGCAAGAGAGATTTTTCTGTCTAAAAAAATGGTGAATCCACTGGGGAACTCTTGAACTTAGTTTTCTTATTATTTCGGTTTGATTTTGAATAAATTATCTACGTTTGATTAGCTCAAAATTGGGTTGGGTAAATAACTCATTAGAATCCCTGACTGTGAATCTATATTTTTATTTTTTTATGTTTTTCCTGCCTTCTGCACTTTTTTTTTAAAGCCGGAGTGGTAGAATCTGCATATTTTAGTGTAAAACAATGCGGTACATCACCTTTTTCCATTATAAATTGCGGACTTCTCGAAAATTTTTGAAAAATAAAAATTATGTTTTCAGGAATGTAATTACTTGATTCTCTGTAATTACCATACCTTGTCTCGACTGTCAAAAGTTTTCTATGAGAATTTCTTTCACCAATTTTTGTCTTTGAAGTGACCTTTTCAATTAATTTGCATTTTAAGACTGAGTTTTTTCCCTGTCTTCTTGTTGCTCTGAATCAGAAACTTATATATACCTCAGATAATCGGTATGTCATTGTTTTCTTGTTGAGTCATTAAGCTTGATGCAAGTCTTGCTTTTGTGAAAATTAGATTTTATTTTCATTTGAAAATTGTGAAAACCTTTTATATTGTGAAGGTCTAAATTTCACTTTAAAACCATTATTGGATGTTTTCGATTTCCTGCTGAGATAAGCAGAAAATTCTTGGTTATATTACAAACTGAGAATAAAACATCCTCGAAACTTTTTAGATAGGATTCCAAATTAGAGTTTTTCTTTTGGTTTTGAATTTTATGTTTTTAAGAGTTTTAGTTTTCTTTTGGGAGAAGTTTGATTCTAGTTTCTGATTTGAATGATATAAGGAATTTCATTTTGAACAAGTGATTTCTCTTCTGTGAAATTGAATTTTCAATGAATTGTCTTATTTTCAAAGTTTCTTGTTTATCAAAGGAAGAATTGATGTTTTAAAATTTATGGAAATCTTTCAAAACTTTCCTCTAAATAGGTTTCATTGAAAAGAAATGAGTTTCTTTTCATATTGATGCATTTTAGGAATTTTTGAGTCGGGTAATTAAACGTCATCGAAGTTTCCGTTTTGCACCTTTTGACCTAAGAAAAAACCAAAATAAAATTAAAAATTAATTAAAATCAATCTACATTTTTGTTATATTTTCCAAGGCTATTTTCCACCAACATAGCTCAGGCTCGTGTCTTGGAATAGGTTGTAGTTAACTTTCCAAGGTAGTTTAAACAAACAAGTAGTAACTCTTACAGTAGGAAAATCCAATTGTAGCATGTATGCTCTGGCAAGCTCCTTCTAAAGGATTTAAGCATGAGATCATGTCTGAACCAGTGAGGTAATCATACCTATCTCATTGGGAAAGATAGAAGGTGTGCACGTATTAAAAACTGTAAACCTCGGATAGACCATTGTCAAGGAGCCTAGGATCACTTGTTAGTAAACCTTGAATTATGTCAAGGAGCCTTCAAGGAGATTGAGATTGTTACTCTGCCCTTGCGTGTATACCAGATCGTAGGTTGTCGCCCCAGGTACAGGTGTACCCGTTGGTGACCTTAGTGGCCATAAAATTTAGGATTATTTCCCAAGGTGACAGTGGAGGGAAGGTCCCACTGTACCTGGAGTAGACATCGACTAGACTCACTTTGAATATCTAGAGGGTTATCTGCACTCAAGATGGTTTAAGTGGAGAAAATTGCACCGGTATGTTTCATTAAGCAAGTTTTCGGGGTAACTATTCCAACCGCCATTTTTGCATTAAAATTCTACGATGTTGGATTTCATCACCAGCTAGTGTTTTTAGTGTGGGAATCTATTGTTTGTTTGTGGTTTGATCTCTTAGATTTTCTAGGTGTGTGATCAATTTGGGTTGTTTCCTTAGATACTTTAGGATTTTTCTTGAATTTTTCTTTGATTGCAGGTGATTAAAAGTTTTAATCATGGCTGAATTACCGAGACAATCACATAGAATGTAGGGGAAACCCCCTGAATATACACCAATCCAATTAGAAAGACTTAGATCTGAAAGAGGACGAACATCAGAAACTGGATCAATAGAACAGGAAGAAACATCTATAATTTTTCATCCTGATTACGAAGTAGATAAACCGAAAACAACAGATTTTACTCCTCAAAAAATTTCAATTTCCAAATTAGCTGAACTTGCTTCTACAACAACTGAATTATCATCTACTGAACTTGAAATTTCTGAGCCAGAAATTGAACCTGCTACGTTTGAACCTACTTTAGAGTTTTTTATTCCAACCCCTGGTAATCTTGATTCACCTAGATTGAATACTCGGATCACAGAAGATCTTCCTCCTGGTATAATTAGTATTGAAGAGGTTACTGACACTGAAGAAGTAGTTCTTCCTTCGGCTCAGGAAACTTTAGATCTTAGAGAACGTGAATCAATTTTTTATAGTTATTTTAGACAAGATGCTTAGTATTCTTCATTGACAAAATTTCTACAGAACATTGGTCTGAATTATTCGCCACCTCGAATTCTATTTCCTTCTACACCAAGAGTTTATAGACCTCCTTTAAACATGTCTGGTGATTCATCCATGTTTTCTTAATCTCCAGAAACATATTTTTATGGTGGTCCTTCAGTTCATGTAGGATACCAGTCACTCTCTGGTACTTTCTCAGGGGCATCTCCTTTTCCCGATAAACGTACACTATGATCTGGACTACACGAATCAAATACTGGAACTATAAATGCAAAAAAAAATTATATGATGTCTAGAAACATTCCAAACCCTGACCCTCAAGGTAGTAGTTTACAGTTTTGGGGGCAACCTCAAGTTAATAATTTACAGCCTAGGGGGAAACCTCAGGGGCAATACATGCCTCAAGATCAATATCAACCTCAAGGGAAATACATTCCTCAAGGTCAGTACACACCTCAATGTCAATATCCAACTCAAGGTCAATATTCAACTTAGGGTCCACAACCTCCTTTAGGGCGGTAATTCTACCCGGAACAACAATTGTATCCTGGAGGAGGGAATTATCCAGTCAATTATCCAACTTGTGTTCCAAATTATCAACCTAGATATGGTCCTTCTTATCCACAAAATTCTATGGGACCTTCATATCCCGGACCTAGTACAGTGTGGGATCCATCTCAGGCTCAACAGAATTTGCAACCTAATATGCAAGTACCTTATTACCAGCCTGGACAACCGATGGTTATACTCACGTACAACAACCTCTCCAACCTCTCTAACCTGTTCAACATGTTCAACCTTTTGTTCAGGTACCTACATCAGGTAATGTTCAGCAACTCGTTCCGAGTACACCTAGAACTCCAACCCAAACTGTTGCGCCAATTTATGTTCAAGCTACCACACCTATTCCTACAGTATCTGCAGCTCCTATTTCTACATTCCCTCTGGTATCAGTACCAATTCCTCAATTTTATGTTCCACAGTCTGGACCTCCACTCGAGACTATTGTTCAAATTCCTGTAGGACAACTTGGTAAAAGTACAGTTATAACAAGCCAACCTTAGTTTACTTATCAACCTTACTAAGGGTCATATCAATATGGACTTGTAGCGCAAGATCCAGTATATCAACCATACCTTGGGTATACGTACCAAACACCTACTCAACCCTAGTATGGTCCGATTAATCTTGGTTATCCAAGGGGCATACCGATTCCAAATGCATAGGCTATTCGAGGATATCCTCGATATCCTCCCCCTGAAACTAGTATAGTTTTAGAAGACCCTAACCGTCGGTTACCATTCATCGAAACTTTGGATTTACCTGATTTATTGCGCCTTATGAATTATCCAATCGATTATCTTCCATATTGGCTGCCAATGCCAAAAAATTTGCCCAATGATATTCTGAAATTTGAAGGTAAATAAGGAGAGGACCCTTCTAACCATGTCATGACTTATCACCTCTGGTGTGCATCCAACTCTTTGATTGAAGATTCGATTTGATTAAGGCTTTTTCAGAGAACGCTCATAGGATTAGTAGCCAAATGGTATATTGAACTACCACGAGGCTCGTTTAACAATTTCAATGCCTTAGCAACCACCTTCTTATCTCATTTTTAGTTTCCAGTGAGATATGACAATGGCACAGAATTATTAACCTCACTAAAACAATCTACGTCTACTTACATATCAGATCACATACATGAATGGAGACATAGAAGACGTTTGGTGCAAGTTTTTATCCCAGATCAAATATTGGCGGAATGGTTTATAAAATCATTACTACCAAAAATCATTGAAGATATAGCTAAAGGAGGAGTTTTTACAGAAGAACAAGTCATCTCTCAAGCTCAGTATCTTGACTTGGTATATACCCAGTCAGGTACTTTGTACGAGAAAATTCTTGATTTATCGCATCTTGGTCAGATAATAGCAACTCCCTCAGGCTCTCATGTCGCTGATGGTGTAATAGGTTTAGTTAGTACTAATAAAAGTAGGAATAAATCTTCCAAGATTACTTCTCCTACAATAACTTTACATGATTCACCAAAAGGAAATTCTTCCCTCGAAACTTCTGCCGATACTCACATTGTAGATTATTCTAACACTAAGTCTAAATATGGAAATAAGAAGAAAGGGAAGAATAAAAGTAAACAGGCTTCCTCTCCCAAAGAAAAAACTGAGAAAACTAAGTCTTCCGATGATAAACAGAAACCTCGTTATCGTTGTCTTATCTGTGACGAGGATCATTTCACCAAAGAATGCCCGCATAGGTCTGAGGTTTCTAAGTTTGTCAAACGTTTGTCTACACCCACTGTCTTGAAGGATAATTTTCCTGTTCAAGATATTAAAATGATTTGATATTCTTCTAATACATCAGCAGATATTTTGATGATGTGTCAAGTAATGGTTGTGACTCGATCGCAAGACTATGACAGTAAGAATCCTGTTACTAGTAAAGAAGTAAAAAATTCTAATTCAGTATCGGCTACATCTCCTCCAGTTTATGATCCTCTTCATATCGAGAAACCTAATCCTGATTTAGTGATTTAATCGCCTGCTAAAGGTGTACTTCGGAAATTAGCCTTCAATCCAGATGCGATAGCTGCTCAAAATTACAACATTGTTGACAATTTAGTAATATATCCTTCAGCAATGTCATCCTTAGAAGTGTTGCAATCATGTCCAGCACAAAGGAAATTACTTTTATTACATATTGGAGTTGTATACCTTCAAGATTCAAACCTCTTGGTCTTCTATTTAGAAAATTTTACACCTCCTCTCCCTCAGCAAATGGCTTTTCAGATCTCCGTACTAGTAAAAAAAAGGCGTTGTTTTTGTACTATAATTGATGAAGGAGCATCTACGTGTATTATGTCGTTAAACTGTTGGAAATCACTTGGTTCTCCGAAGATTAACCAATATCCGATAATTATAAAAGCTTTTTACGGAAGAGGATTCCATCCATATGGAATTTTGTAGGATCTACCTATAGAGGTCGAAGGTAAAACTGTTAATTTAGATGTGGAAGTTGTTGATGCCCCTCTAGATTACAACCTTCTTTTGGGTCAAAGTTTGTCTTATGCTATGAATATTGTCGTGTCATCTATATTTCGATTAATCATGCTCCCTCATCAAGGAAAGATTGTGAAAATCGATCAGCTCTCATATTATTCTTCTGACCTAGCTTCTACAGATAGTATTCAACATGTTGGAAAACCGACTATCCCTTATGAGGATTTTGGTCTAGGTTTAATCAAATATTCTGCCTTAATGGGAACTTTTTCCATGCCTTCACCTAATGTACTGTGTACTATCGCTAATATCAATTTTATTACATCAAGCACTATTCCATTTTATGATTCTTGGATAGTGCCTTTAGAGTTAGAACTAGATTCTTTTACTCGCGCGATGCCTTTGAGTCCTTTTGAGATAGCATATCAAGCAGTATGGTCATTTTCCAATCCTTTATCAATTGATTATGATCCAATGAATGTGATCAACAAAGAATCATTTTTGCCATCAAGTTTAGCTATAACATCAATTCCTGATCCTTTTCAACAAGTGTTTCGTGAATTCTTTTCCATAGATGAATTACCATGGGATGATCTCCATCATAGGTCATCATTTTTACTTGAGCTTGATAGATTTGAAAATAATTTTTCATCTGTTTTTCCAATTGACTATGTCAATGAACCTCAGAGTCCAATATCGATTACAAATTCAGATTCTAAAATTAGTTTGGGAAATATTTCTTCTACGGTTCCCATTGACATATCCATTAAACCAGGAATTATTGAAAACATTCATATAGGTGCTTCTTGTACGTCAGATGAAATTTCTACATATAAAGCCATATTTCAAGAATTTTGTGACATATTTTCCTAGTCTTATGAAGAAATGCCAGGAATTGATACCAACATTGTCATTCATGAAATAAAGGCTTACTTGGATGCTAAACCTGTCAGACAGAGATTACGTCCGATACATCCGTGAAAGCTGCTGCTATTAAAGCTGAAGTTGAAAATTTATTAAAAGCAGGTTTTATTTATCCAATTCATTTAACGGATTGGGTATCTAATATCATTACTGTTACTAAAAAAAAAGGGAACCATACGAGTATGTTTCGACTATAGGGGTATAAACAAAGCTTGTCCAAAAGACAATTATCCAACTCCCTATATCGATCAAATCATCGATGATTGTGCCGGAAATGAAATTTATTCATTTATCGATGGATTTTCTAGGTGCAATAAAATAAACATACTCCCTACTGATCAACCAAAAACAACATTCATTTGTCCTTGGGGGACTTTTTCTTATTGTAAGCTACCTTTTGGATTAAATAATGCTAATGCAAATTTTCAAAGGGAAATGTCTTACACTTTTAATGACATTAAACACATTTTGCAGCCTTATCTTGATGATTTACTTGCTCATTCATTGCACAGGGAAGATCATCCTACCCATTTAAGAGAAATCTTTATGAGATGTAGGCATTATAAGATTCGATTAAATCCCCATAAATGTGTTTTTTGTGTACAATCTGGTTGATTGCTGGGATTTTTTTTTCCAAAGTAGGTATTTCTGTCAACCCATAGAAGGTAGAGGCTATTGTTAATTAACCTCCTCCTTCCACACTTCACCAATTCCAATGTTTGCAAGGGAAAGAAAACTTTTTACGTACATTCATCTAGAACTATGTTGAGTTAACGAAAGGTTTTACCAGGCTGTTGAAACAAAATGTTCCTTTTATTTGGCATGATATCGCTGATCAATATTTTGATGCTTTAAAACACATGTTGACCCATGCACCATTGTTGCATCCACCAAATTACGGCCAGGATTACTTTTTATCCCTATCAACCTCTGATTCGACCGTCGGAATGGTATTTGTTTAAGAAGATTAATTTCACAATGAACATGTAATTTATTATCTCAGTCAGAGTCTCAATCCAACCGAAATTAAATATTTTCATGTGTAGAAATTGGCCTTGGCAGTAGTACAAGTTGTCCAACAATTCCACCATTATAGATAGTTACGAAAAACAACTGTGATTTCTAATTGTAACCCGATGATGTAAATTTTGACTAAACAATTACTCGGGGGAAAATACTCTAAATGGATTGTTATCCTTCAGGATTTTGATTTATAATTTGAAAAATCGAAATCAGAGAAATCACTGATGTTCACCAAACTTATGTGTGACTTCCCAAATATTGAAACAGAAACTGTGCTAGAGCATCTAATTACTGATGAATATTTGTTTCTTATTAGTAAATTAGATCCATGGTATGGAGATATCATCATTTATCTCCAAACCCAAAAATTTCTGCCTGAACTATCGCGTTCAAATCGACAAAATATCCACTACCAATCCCAACAATATAATATTGTTTGAGACACACTTTATCATCACGGTGCGAGTTCTGTTTTTCGACGATGTTTAACTTATGAAGAGGCTGAAAAAGTTTTGAATGACTGCCACTCTTGAGCATGTGCTGTTGATTTTTCGGGGTATGCCACAACCCAAAAGATATTGCGCGTTTCTTATTTTTTGCCTCATTATTCAAAGATTGCATTCTCGCGGTCCGAAAATGCCACAACTGTCATATTTTTGTTCAAAATATGCGTGCACCACCAGCTCATCTTCACCCCATAATTGCTGTAGGTCCTTTTGAAAAATGGGGCATTGATTTCATTACATGTAACCCTCACTTAGCCAGGGGGCATGGGTATATTATTCTCGCAGTAGATTATTTTAGAAAATGGGCCGAGGCGATAAGTTTACCCCTTTTCCAGACTGAAATAGAATATTTATGAAAAAGGTATATATTGAATAATCATGGTCAATAGAGTTCTCTCTTGTATTATTTTATCCTTTCACTACAAGAAAAAATGACATTGGTGAGGGGCGAAAATGGTCACCATAAGCTCATTGGTGAAGGTCAAATGAGCCTTCGTCAGCAAAAAATGAACATCAAAAAAGGTGGCGTCGCCGAAAGTATAGGTGTTGTGGTGACATTAAAGGTCCATCACCAATAATTATTTATAGTGACGAATAGTGACTGTCAAAATTTCATATGAGCAATGGTGACGGAAAATAGCCTCCGTCACCAAAAAACTGAACGTCACCAAAGGTGGCATCGTTGAAAGTATGTGTTGTGGTGACATTCAATGTTTGTCATGAATATTGAATATAATGAAGAATAGTCACCCTAACCATTTCATATGAACAACAACGATTTTTTGTGATGGACCTTTCATGGTCGTCATTATTGGTGTATATATATCGTGACGTTCATTGACCGTCACCATAAACTAATTGGTGACATCAAGGTTCGTCACGAATAATGACTATAATGACAAATAGTGACCCTCACCATTTCATATCAACAGCAAAGATTTATGGTGATGGACCTTTAATGGTTGTCACTATTGATGCGTATATATGGTGGCATTCGTTGATCGTCACCATTTCATATTTTGGTGAGGGTCGGAAAATTTCACCATAAGCTTATTGGTGATGGTCAAAAGAGCATCCATCACCAAAAACTGATCACTGCCATTCCCTATGAATATCAGGGAATGATGCAATTGAACCACCAACCTCCTGCTTGTAAATCAGGTGCTCTTCCATTGAGCTAGCACCCTTTAAAGAATTAGACTTTAAACTAGCAGTTGCCCCTAAAAGTGTAAAGATACACCAAAGGAATAGGAAATTTAGGAAGATCAAAAGTTGCTAGAAATAATATATTCAATATACATAATAAAAAGAAAATAAGAATAACTTTTCATATAATCTAACAAAGCATGTACTACATAGGAGAATAAATGGAAAGCACAACTAGAAATTTGAATCACAACATATTAATATAAAAGAATATGCAACAGGAAAGGAACAACTCCACAATTTGAGAAATGTGAACAATCCATGGGCATGTTCTTATATATTGATATAGATAATGAAATAAAAGTCTACATTTATGAAATTAATGTATCACACAAGAATGTCTTGAACAAATATCAATATGTAAAATAGTATTTTTTGCATTTGGATTTACCTTGCAGAACCTCGAGAAAAAGTTTCCATAGAAACAACCAATAAACATAACAACATGGACCTGAGGAGAAATTGTGCAGGGGATAAAATATGAAGGTAAAGAACTAGAGAAGTATTCAAAGAAAATGATGAAAAGCGTATCTATAAAGGATTGAGAACCCTCTGAAGTAAGCCACACATTTATCATCATGACTAGTACACTTGCAAAATAAAAATAAAAAAATTATGAACTATTCCACCAAAAAATAGTGAATTTTTCCACTAAAATACAGTTTCAAATTAATCACTAGCATGAAGCTAACTTCTCTACAAAAATAGGTAAGTTTCAAGACAATGTATAATATCTTGCATGGCAATCATGTTGATAAAACCTTCCAAGGAATAAGACCACAACAATCAACAAGAGTGCCATCATACTTAATACTATCAAAGAGTGGTCAATAGGAAAAGTGAATTGACGGACCTTCATAACTTGCATTGGTTCGTTATCCTTCATCCAACCCTAAAATTTTAGACCAAGGTTAACATTTTGAAGGAAAATTAAGAAAAGTCACATGATCTCGTGAAATAAGATTTTTATCACTACCATTAACTATAATGCAACAATTTTGCAGAAACAAAGCATCCTTGTCTAAACTGAAGTAGTAAGTGTTGATTAAGAATAATTGTGGGCTTAGAATTGTTTTTCCATTTTTTTTGAATTGTTAGAATTACCATACTTAGTAGTAGAGGCATTCCCACGATGGATTGGGAAGTCCCCAACAACCATTTATGTAACTTGGGATTGTTAACTATAGTCATTTTAACCTTCTCCTTCCTTTTGCTTAGCCACTGAAATATGTTTTGAGAACTCTTTGCTTAAGACATCCCTCATTAGATTGGGCAGACCATTAGTGATAATAACAATATTCTCGTAACATTTCTGCTATCATTAGAATTTATGTTGGGCTAAAACATAGAATTATGGGTATCTTTGTCATGCCTTGTAAACAAATGAAGATGACAAGGGGAAGGAGCAAAAGAAGAGGGATTAGAAAACATCCATTGAGAGGAGCTTGAATCGTTGTCAATGATGCTCCATATTTAGGGATCACTTCTATAACTTGCTTTCAATATTCAAGGCAAGCCAGAAAGCCTTGCTCTAATGAACCGAGTGCATGCAAATTCCATCTTTTGTTGAATATGAAACAAGACACACTTTATAAAATTGAAACATTAATCCCGGACGATGAATTTTTCAATATACTAATGAACAATCAATACCAAAAATTTTCAGAGAGGCAGCCACCGCTAATTAGCTTCTTCCTAAGAGGTTAGAAAATTTTTCTAATAAATAGTTTGTATAAGCCATCGAAATCACCCTATAGGCACCACATCGCACACAACATGTTGAGTTGTGGGAGAAAGAATATTAAATTAGAATGCACCCTTTTGTGAGAGTAACGACATTTTGGAGAAACAAAAATGCCTATCATAACTTATATACCTATTGGAGGTACAGAAATGTTGCCAGTAGATCAGGAGGTTGGTCGAGACCCCAAGAGATATCTAGGGAAAAACCCCAAACCTGAGTAGCTGAGGTAATGGCAGAAAAATTGAGAGGGAATGTGAAGGAAAAAGTCTTGTTGTCAGAGTAAAATCACAGGATAACTACGAACCAAGAGTGACAAAGTTCTGTACAGTTCCTTAGTCTAAAGAGGCTAGAAAGTCATGCAGCACTAGAAGGTTATTTTATAGGGCAAAGAGAATGCTATGTGCATCTTGCAGATGCAAACTGATCTTGCACGTGATGGGAAAAAGGGCTTGCAAAAAGATGCCATGTGTGCAACATCAACGCACACAACATTCTCTTTTTCCCAATGCACTAACCTTCTATTTGTGGCCAAATAGCACTTGGGTAACAGTGGCAAGGCTTTCAGTAGTAGGCTCTTACAAAATCTTCCACAATTTTCACTATTGTACCAGAACTAGATCTTGGAACTATACTAAGATGTGAGGTGTTTCCACTGCAAGACATCAAGCAACGTCTTTAGCATTCAAAGCTAAAAAACTTGAGAAACACCTTGACTGGGGAGAAACAGTAAAAAATAAATTAACAAATAATAATAATAATAACTCTAGAATATTATAAATAGGAAACCCTAATATCACTACACAAGAGGTGAAAGACTTCATTTTTTTATTTTTCATTATAATTTACAAAAAATCCCTCCAATCCTAACCTGTCACTTTTTTTCATTTAGAAACAATTAAAGCATTTTTCATTTGGTCACGTATGAATCCCAGTGGACAACTGGTATTATATATTCCATACATAACAATTAGGAAGCCAACAAGTAAATGCAATATTTCAACTGTAACTTCTTATCAGGAAATGTTAGTTACATTAACAACAATGATATGCCAATTGCATAAGCCATATGTATCTCCTGTGGAAAGGCTAATTGTAATCCCTGTGTGAGCCAAAATATCAATAAATAGCAACATAAAGGACTAATATGTAGTGGAATTGTTGTAGAAACTATTTTATGAATGGGAAAGGTAGTGAATTATGGAATAACATATCATGCGTACTAACTATTTAGTTGCTTGCCCTGCAATATCATTTTCAGTTTCTTTAATATTTGGATACGCTGCTAGGTTATGATATAGTCATTTATAAGAACATTTTAGTCTTTTTTTAGTAACTAATTAGGTTGGGTATATATAAATGGTACCTAGCTATCAAGTTTGACTCCTAGAAAAAAGGACATGCAATTTTAAATAAATGAGAACATGTTTCATAATAAAAAATAATAGAATATTGGCCAAAAAAATTCTTTGCTTTCACGCAGAGGGATGAGACTAAAGTCTATAAAAAGTAGGCATGTTTGTTTTTTAAATAAGCTAAAAGAAAAAAACCCAAAGTTTTATTATATTTTTACACTGCCATTTCTTAAATAGATGTTTTTTTCTTAAAACCATCAACAACCTTTGCTTACAAACTTTCTTTAGGATCAATCAAAGAGGAACCTTAATAATTTCTTGCAAAGCTTACCAGACCTCAAATTATAGTTATAAAGTCTGATGTTATTGTTGCACATCATCTAGCCTACACACCGTTGTTTGTTGTTATGACAAGGGTTACTGTACAATCAACATTGACTTAACTACCATTGACACTTCACTATCATTGTATGTCACTGTGTTGAATCTAATACATAATACAATCATAGATTTAGATAGATAGAAGGTAATGATAGTCACTTTCATGAGTCATTTTCTTGCCAATGTTTTTCCACTATTGTCAGCCAATTGTCAATTTCAATGATTCATTGCAACAACTTGCAATATACATACAAGGTCAACTATTTAAGCTTTTTCGCATATTCAATAGTGACGAAATTGTTGCACATATTCAAAACATATTCAAATAATGAATGTTATTACTCTTCAAATCCTAGACTTCAAATTAGTTCTGAAACCCTTTATTACTTTAAGAGCCAAAACAAACAACAAACAAAAATGTAATATTCGTGATAGAATATTAAAAGTGATAAAATTGTAAACCAAGATTTAAAAATTAAAGCACTTGTAATGGAAACATGTACACTGTATGTGTTTTTGTTTATTGTATGATATTAAGAGATTAAAAGACACCTTGTAACTTCTTTCCTTAATCATGGAAAATGGATTTTTATCTTTGTGGAGATGAGAATCTAGACTTTTCGCTATAATTTCTTCGGTTGATGAATGCTTTTCAATTCCTCGAATGGATAAATTTTGTAATTGCAATCGCAATTGTATGATGGAATGAAAAATATAGTCATTATCACCTTTCAAACAATGAAATCCTTGCCAGACAATCTTCTCCAATGTGTGTCATAACAAAAACACTATCAGATCATTGTCTTATATAATACTACTGTTATTACTATGTCATATATCTACTCAAGCCTACAAGGTATTTTGGTGTGAGGGATTCTGACATCAACATACGTAGTTGTCAAGTATAACCTTTTTTGATTATTAAGGTCAACAATGCCATTAATCCAAAACCTTGCAAGGAATTTTATATGCTACTTCTGTCTAATATAGATAAAAGGCTTGTAGCATGAGAACTATGAATAGTAGTCCTCTGTCTATTCATACTGCTGCATAAGGAGGAAGCCTTTGACAAAATTATTATATTCCCAATAATGACGCTATAGTAAATCCAACTTAAACAAAAAAAATTGTTTGAATACCTTACATATTGCAGAGTTTTAATGCTTCAAAAACTATAATACGCAGACACTCATTATTGGTTGATAATAGAGAAGTGCATAAATTCATTGTCTCTTGATTGCGACTATCCAGTCGACGGCAACCATAAATGGCCGAGACAAGGAAGCCTATAGAAAGAATTCACAATAGAAATGTAGAAGCTTTGTATGCCTTAGTCTGGCTTTTAACGGTCGAATCATTTTTTCATCCGCCATTTATAGTGATCTGCATAGGATGCCCTTACACATTCATGATTTGGAGGATCAAAATCAACTTTGTTTTGTGCTAGCACAATAGAGTGAAGGACATGAAAAGATCATCTTTGAAGCATAGCTAAAAAAGGAAATATAACAGGACATCCATATGCATGGAATTTCCATTTCCATCTCCTTTACATGACGTTTGGCTACCTCCATTATGGCGGAGTCACTTTCAGGGCTTCAGAAACTATAATCCGTATGAATATACCTTGAAATATTTAGATACAAACTCCAGAATTGTAAATCAATTGTTTGAATTATTCATCTTTATAATGGTGCTAGGTTGTAGATGACTGAATTTATGACCAAAAAAGTGTATAAGAATCGTGATCTAAAAGGGGTTGCAGACGTATTAGTAAATCCGTTATCCACAGATCTGAAATAGGTCATATGCCCTTTTCCTAACCAAAGATGACTGAAATGCTTCAAGGAGTTGTAAACAATATTTTGGTGAATGTTCAAATAGCCCACAAGATAAAAGGATCACTCGAAGGTTGGAGAAAAATTGGGGGAGAGAACACTTCATTAGAATAGGAATCATCATTCTCGGGGCTGAGGAAGGAATTTTGGAAGGAGAAGTTTTCGTATTTCAACAAGTATAAGAAAATGCTTGGCAAGGACAAACCTCTGCCCAAGTGGACCGATGCAGATGTGGAGGAGTTCATCCAATCGAATCCTGTCTATGACCCTCAGCAGGTGAAGCTCACATGATAAGCTGCTAATATAGTAGCCACTGGGAGTCTGATCAGTGCAGTTTCAATAGCTAAGGTTTCATGGAAATATTCTAGACATGGAATCGGAGCTATATTTTCCTTTGGTGAAGGAGTTGATTTTGGTTGGGTTTTTGGGAAGAAAATTGCAAACCATACACTTTGTCTATATAGGATTGACTCCATGGACGCCCAGCTGAATTTTTTTGAGTTGTGGGAAAAGAAATCTGAAGGTAGACCTTGAGTTGCCTGGCAGAAAATTTGGTTTCTCACCATGCGTGCTTGCGAAAGTTCATAAAATCATTTCAATGAATTGCGGGCTGAAATTATTTATAAAAGAAAGGTTTTCAAACAAGACTGAATGGATTGTTAACAACCCTTACTATTCATTGATTTATATTAATCACAAAGACAAGGGTGTTGCTCAGAAATTATGCCGCAGGGAGTTATTTGAATTATACAAGGATTTCCTCTTTCTAGTTTTTGTAGCCCTAGTTCTTACTCACTGTTCAGCAATGAACCTATTCGCCGCAGAGGAAATCCTTGTATAAAAGATGATACCCTTAAGGGGACGAAATTATACTCCTTGCAATTATGAAACCAAACTAGATACTAAGAAATACACAGGAAATAGACGCAGAGATAAAGGAGTTTCTTCAAAAACATTAAACAGTTTGTTAATGCTTGAAACTTACATAGATCAAGACCCTTCCTGTCGTAGATGGAAGAAGAAATTACTGCACGTGAAGAGCGAGACAAAATTTTTTCCATGTTGTTTACTTATAGCTTTCCCTCGGGTCTAATAGAATAAGACCCACAACAAAATCCCTAATCACTAAGTCAGCAGGAGATGAGCAGGAGATGTGTTTTGGGTGGAAGATGTGTTATTTTAACTTGAGGTCTAAAATTTCAAAGAAAAATGAATACTCCATCCTTCCATTTTTCCAAACATATTTTTAAAATATATTATGCTCTCCAAATATGATTTTTAATATCATACTTATTGTTGTTTTGATGTATGGTGAGCGCACTCATTGATTCTTTGTAATGTTAACAATTGTTTAAAAGGAAGTTTCAAAAATCAATTCAATTTCATTCTAATAAATTTATTTTAAAAGCATTTATGATGAACCACATAGAAAGGTGTTGACCTTAAAAAAATTGTGATTTATCTAGAAGAGTTTTTAAAGAAATTAATTAATTAATTATTAAAATAAAATTGAGATAAAATAAAAAATTTAGGAGAGGTTTTTGCCAACCATGATTTTTATCATGGTATTCCACTATGCCAACAAGGGGGAATTAACCTTATCGTAGGTCCCAACTAGACCTGCTCTCATTTGGAATGGCTAATCCCATGGGTTTTAAGGATTGTTATAAGGGTTAGGGGAACAATGAGTTAGTGGTTAAGGGATTAAGGATTACAGGCTTAGGGGTTAGTGGAATAAGGGCTTAGGAGTTAGAGGTTTAGAGTTTAGGTGTTAAGGGAATAATGAGTTAGTGGTTAAGGAGTTATGGGTTGGGGGCTTAGGGGTTAAGGGGTTAGGGATTGGGAGCTTAGGGGTTAGGGGATTTAGGCGCATTTAGGGGTTAAGGGAATAATGAGTTAGTGGTTAAGGGATTAGGGATTCGGGTTGGGGGAATAATGAGTTAGTGGTTAAATGGTTAGGAATTTTTGGGTTAGTGGCTATGGTATTTAAGTGCATATAGGGGTTAGGGGATTTAGGCACAATTAGGGGTTAGGTGAATAATGATTTAGTGGTTAAGGGATTATGGATTAGGGTGTTAGGGGTTAGGGGATTTAGTAGTTAAGGATTTTAGGGGTTAGGGGTGAGGGGTTAATTGGTTATGGGTTAAGCATTAGTGGTTTAAGTGTTTAGGGGTTAAGGGGTTATGGGTTTAGGTGTTAGTGGTTTATGGGTTTAAGGGTAAAAAAAAGATAATGATTATAGGGTACAACAATGCTATAAGGTTTATAGGTTGATTTATATTGACATTGATAGGGTAAGCTTAAATAGTGAAGTTGTTTTTGATGAGGAGGTTGGACCTTTACAAACTTCTCCTAAGTTTTGAATTACTTATAAGCTGGAAGGGGTTGTGGATTCAGGTGTCAAGATTCAGGTAGCTGCACTTGAAGGGGGGTAAAATATTTTGAGCATGATGAGTCTCCTAGACTAGTAATTTGTGATCTAGATATAGGTGGTCTAGGTCATGGTGACAATACTAACTTCCGAACATTCTATAGAAGATCCACAGAGTTTGCAGAGCTTGTCAGGCAGGGGAGCTACATTGAATACCATTTTATGAAGGACAAGCTTAGAGAGTGTATAGGGTCCTTCAGTTGGTACTTTCAGACATATGTGGACCAATGAACGTGACATCAACCACTAGTGTTAGGTACTTCCTTCCGTTTTTTGATTATTTTAGTAGAAAAATGTGGGTATATTTTCTATAATTAAAATATGATGTGTTTAATGAATTTCAAAAGTTTAAAGCATTAATAGAGAAACAGTTAGGTTGTCATGTTGCCTCTCTTAGATATGATACTGGTGGGGAATTCTACTTAAAATATTTCAATAAATTTTGTGCTAAACATGGGATCCAAAGACAATATGCTACACCTTACACTCCACAAAAAAATGTATTGGTTGAGAGGAAAAATAGTACTATCAAAAAGATGGCTAGGTGTAAGTTGCAGAGGAAGTCTATTCCAAATAAGTTTTGAGCTCAGGCAATGTTAACAATAGTATACCTATTGAATAGATCTCCCATGATGGCGATGAAGTAGAAGCTCACAAAGAACCATGGTTTGGAAGAAATTCCAAGTAAGTCATCTTAATGTTTTTGGTTCTATTTCCTACACTTGGATTCTAGCTAAGAAGATAACCAAATTAGATCTCAAGAGCAAAGATAATAATTATAAGGTAGAACAACACTATAAGTTTTATAGGTTGATTGATATTGACACGGATAGGGTAGGATTCAATAGTGAAGTTGTTTTTGATGAGGAGGTTGGATCTTTCCAAACTTCTCATAAGTTTTGAATTACTTAGAAGCTTGAAGGGGTTGACGATTTAGGTGTCAAGCTTCAGGTAGTTGCACTTGAAGGGGGGTGGAAGATTTTGAGCATGATGATTCTCCTAAACTAATAATTTTTGATCTAGATATAGGTGTTCCAAGCCATGGTGACAATATTTACTTCCGAACATTTTATAGAAGATCCACAGAGTTTGCAGAGCTTTTCAGGCAGGGAAGCTACATTGAATGCCATTTTATGATATATGTGGACCAATGAACATGACATCAACCACTTGTTCTAGGTACTTCCTTCTGTTTTTTGATTATTTCAATAGAAAAATGTGGGTATATTTTCTATAATTAAAGTATGATGTGTTTAATGAATTTCAAAAGTTCAAAGCATTAATAGGGAAACAATTAGGCTGTCATATTTCCTCCCTTAGATATGATATTGTTGGGGAATTATACTTAAAATATTTCAATAAATTTTGAGATAAACATGGGATCGAAAGAAAATATACTAAACCTTACACTCCACAAAAAAATGTATTGGTTGAGAGGCAAAATTGTACTATCACAAATATGGATAAGTTTAAGCTGAAGAGGAAGTCTATTCCAAATAGGTTTTGAGCTCAGGCAATGTTCACAATAGTATACCTATTGAATAGATCTCCCATGATGGTGATGAAGTAGAAGGTCACAAAGAGCCATGGTTTGGAATAAAGTCCAAGTAAGTCATATTAATTTTTTTTTTGTACTTCCTACTCTTGGATTCTAGCTAAGAAAATAACCAAATTAGATCCAAAGAGAAAAGGTAATGACTATATGGTACAACAAAAATATAAGTTTTATAGGTTGACTGATATTCATACTGATAAGGTAAGCTTCAATAGTGAAGTTGTTGTTGATGAGGAGGTTCGACCTTTCCAAACTTCTCCTGAGTTTTGCATTACTTAGAAGCAAAGTGCCAATGTGTGTTCGGGAGTGTTATGCATGTTATTAAGTGTCAGGGCATGTCGAAAATTTCTAAGTAGAGAGTGGAAATGCATGTTGAGGAGTGTTAAGGAGTACTAGGACAACACAAGTGAATACTAGGTAAAAAATACATGGAAGTGAATGAATATGAGGGCATGTAGGGAGTGGAAATGAGTGATAGTTGCCATGCCAAGGAGGGAGTGAGAAGGTATTCGAAGCAATCACATATCTTATTGACCACTTAATTCTTACCATTCTCACGCCATAAAAAAAAAGCATAAAATTTCCATTCTTAAAATCTATTGTATAGTTTCCTAATGTCATTCAAGTAGAATCTCTCAATTACTTATGTCAGTAATGGTGATATCATTTTTTTATTCTCTTAAAGGAACTCTTTCTAGACATGCACCCTAGTAAACATAAATCATTGAGTCAAAAGAATCGAAATGATTGAATAACACAGTGTGTTGGGGGTGTTATCGAGTGTCAGGCATGGCAAGGGGGGAGTGACAAGGCATATTAGGGAATACTATGGCATTTCAAAAAGTTTCAGGGTGTGCTAATGTGTTCTAGATAGTGCCAAGGCATGCCAGGCATGCCAAGACATGCCATGTGTTAAGGAGGGAGTGTTAGCAAGTTCTAGGTGTGCTAAGGAGGGAGTGACAAGGTATGTTAGGAAATTCCAAGGCATGATAGAGTGCTAGGAAATCATGCCAAGTTGTGCCAAGTTCCAGTGTGTGCCAATGTGTGGCAAGGAGTGTTAAGGAGTGCTAGAAAAACACAAGGTAGTACTATGTCACAATGCATGGAAATCAATGAATAATAGTGTGTGACAAGGAGTTTCAAAGATTTCCATGTGTGATAAGGAGGAGTGACAAGGCAAGCTTGGAAGTGATAAGGAATGATAGAGTGCTAGGGTGGGATGTAGCTAAGATTTTCCAACATGTGCAAGGAAGTGTTAACTAGGAGTGCCCGGGAAGCACAAGGGAACACTATGTCAAAATGCATGGAAATGAACAAATAAGAGTTTGGGATTGGAAGTGTCAGTGACTTCCAGGTGTGCTAAGGAGGGATTGACAACATATTCTAGGTAGTGTTAAGGCATGCTAGAGGTCAGGGTGACATGCCAAGATGTCCTAGGTGTTAGGGTGTACCAACATGTTCCAAGGAGTGTTAAGGAATGATATGGAAACACAAGGGAGCACTTGGTAAAAATGCATGAAAATGAATGAATACGAGTTTGTAACTAGGATTTTCAATGAGCTCTAGGTGTGCTAAGGAGAGAGTGAAAAGGTATGCTAGGTAGTGCCAATTAATGCTAGAGTGCTAGGGTGGCATGCCAAGATGTGTCAGGTGTTAGGGTGTTCCAATGCATGCTAGGGAGTGTTAGGGAGTGTTAGGTAAACAAAAGGAAGCACTAGATCAAAATGCATGGAAATGAATGAATAAGAGTGTGTGATATGGAGTGTGAATGAGTTCTAGGTGTGTTAAGGAGGTTGTGACAAGGTTCTATGCTAGGTAATTCCAAGGTATGCTAAACTACCAAGGGGTGTAAGGAAGTGCTACAGTGTATTATGGAGTGTAAAATCATGTCAAGGAATGTAGGGGATGCTAACACATGCCACAAAATTCCAAGGCATTTAATACATATCAGGTGTTATGGCATGTCAAGATGTAAATTATGTTTCTTAGTTGTTTTACAACCATAGTTGCATGTGATGAGCCTTGTCTTGGTAACTTGTTAAGTGGGTTCAATTGAGATTGGACATGAGTAATCTAATATGAGTTACATGTAGTTCTTAGGTGAACAAGGCATATGTTGAATTTCCATGACACATGAGAATTTGGGTTTGGTCTTAGAATATTTGATGCAAACACACTCAAGTGACACAACACATCAACTTTTCAAAGTGAAATCTACACACATCAGGGAATAAATTAGTGCACATGAAATTTTTTAACTTTTTCAAACCTTTCATCGTTAAATTACAAACTGTAATAGAAGAGGCTAGAGCTCTCGTACTAGGGATGATGGCCCTTTATAGTCACATTGATACAAGGAATAAAACTAGAGCTTGGTGTTAGTCCTTTGACAACCAATATACCTTGAACAAGACAATGCTTAACCCATTTTTTGATGGTGGACACACATAGCCCTTTCAATCCACATGTCTTGAACACATCTGGCAGATCCTCTTTCCTCTCATTATGCAAATCCTCAATCTACCTCTATCAATGAACAAAAATCTTTTATATTACTGAACTCAGCTCAAAAAAATTCTCTCTATCTACCTCTTTTTCCTTTAAGGTCTGCAACACTTAAAGTTTTCGATTAACTATTCACAAATATGTTGTGAACAACTCTTTGGTCTGCGCACTTTTGCCATACTACTGCTCCAAGATGACAAGTCTAGAGATATGGAGGTTTCCCTTCTTCTCAATGATGCAATACTCTAAAATAAAGTGACCTAGGGCAAGTTGGCTAGCCCACTTGACTGCTACGTTAGTCCTTCAAATTCTACACGTCCTTAGGCCCAATACACCTACCCTTCTACCATTGTTGTTTTCCTTCACAAGTACAGGACTTAGAGCTCTTATTTGACAGTCACCTAACAACCCTCCAATTGTACTTGGACTACCATCAATTTTCCCTACCAGTGTAAATTTTTTTACTGATCTAGTGCCCACAATATTGCCCCCATCTAGGGCTCTTCAAATATGCCACCTATTAGTGATTTGAGTCCTCTCAAAATCACTATTCTTGTGTACCAATTTTTTTTTGTCCAATATATGAATAAATCTGAACTACTCATCTTATCATCCTTCTAAAAGTTTGTAGATGGCTCAACTAGGGTCAGAAATCATCCATTAACAGTCCATTCACTAATTTTTTATAGGTTGCTTCACATCTCTGTCGAAAACTCTATGGACACTCCAACAAAATCAACTCCTCTTCATGTCAATCCATTCCTCATATGCCACATTTATTTTCCTCCATCTTCTACTCAGGTTCCACCTTCCTTTGCATTTGCTATCTCTGCACATACTTATGCAAAACATCTTCCAAATTTGTGGTATATATTGCAGAGATAAACCTCTCTCTAACGGTCACAACCCATCTTCTTCTATGTAGGTTTGTAACAGTATTAATGACATACCTTATGGATTGAACATGCTAGGAAACCTCCATAAATAGGGAATTATAATTCTATTCTAATTTCCTTAGAACAAACCATATCCACCCATAGAAAAAAAGAAAACTCTTTCCTCCATAAGAGACTTGGCCTAGCTCATATGGATCCATAGATTTTGGTCATTTCTTTGAATGAATCTTGACTTGAACTTTAGATCTCTATGACCGAGCTCAAACTATAGTTACTTCAGTCAATATTACACCTGTGACTACTTCTATTCTGGCCCTAAATTCTAGTGCAGAACCTCCTCCGTTTGTGTTGGTATTTATTATAGACCTTGCAACCTAGTAACCATCCCAAGGTAGGGTCTCAACCCTCTCTACTATTTGAAAATTTGATGTGGACTTCACACAGAAACACCACTGAAATCACATGCCCAAATTCTCATGAGTCGCCTCTCTTGAGCTTTATCTGCCCTAAGAGAACCAAAAATATGCCATCCTACTTCCTATCTCGAACCCATTAAGGTATGTGACATTCTTGTGAACCCTCACATGATGATATTACTCTTGGTGGATGATCATGGCCTCCCTTTAACAACGCCTACTCAGACCTATAACTAGACCTACTTTAGGACTACATCTCTCCTAGACTCCTTGATAAAATGAGCTCATTCTCACTTGATCTTCTTGCCTTGGTACTAAGGCCTACTTAAATAGCTTTTCCTAGCTAGGCCTCTTAAGAACGCTCTAGAAATTACGCATTTTATATACTTAGATCTTAGGAAATATTATTTTTTTGTTTAATTTTATTTTAGATTTTAAACCTCATCTCGGGTCCAAAGCCCTTTCACTTGGGTTATTTTCCCACAAAAAATTTTGTGGTCAAAATCACACAAACCCATATCACTAGGCTTTTGGAGTACCTCCCAAGCTACACAATTTAACAAAATAGTCTAGTTGTAGTAATCGTAAATTGGTCAAGCTCCTATAATCAAGCGAGGACTTGGTTGGGTTCCCATGTTGAAAATTAAGTAAGGGTAGTTGTGAGGGCATGATAACTAGGAAGGGTTAGGGAATGCCAAGGAATGAAAAGGCGTGCTAACACATGATGGAAAATGTCAATGCATGCTGAGGAGTGTTAAGGAGTGTCGAGGTATCACAAAGGAGAACTACGTCAAAATGCATGGAAATGAACAAATAAGAGTGTGTTCCAAGGAGTCGCAGTGAATTCAAGTGTGCCAAGGATGAAGTGTGTTAAAAAAAGTTCATAATAGGATTTGTAAGAGGCTAGCCTACGATTGTGAGAAGGGGCCCTATTAGACTCATGTATTTCATAGTATCGCAAGGTGATTGATCACTGATTAGAATATTATTCATATATTGAAAATAATATTCTATGGCTGTAATTTATTTTCAAAGAAGAAAGGGAGACTCTGACTGTCAAAGAGCATCAAATGAATCAATTTTCCTTATAATTCAGTTGAAAGGAGAAAAATTATTGCTGACAAGGTGTGATGGGGATCAAGCCTCATTTCTGCCCTCGTTCCATTTCATTTCATTCACCCTCTTTGCCCCCCTCATTTCCTCCATATTCTCCCATGCTCTGAAACCCATTCCCTGCCATGCTTCTCTTCCATTCCATATTCCATTTTGAAATATACATTACCTTACCTGTCTTCTGCCTTTCCGTTTTTCCACCTTTACCATTTCATTGATTTTTATTCCCCGATCGCGAGCAAAGTGGGGCCCTCATCGCATTTCATAGAATTTAATTATTTGGCATTGGAACTAAACTTTAAATAATGCGATCACCAATTTGCGATATCACATCGCATTGTTTTACCTTGTGAGCACCCACAATCTATTTTATTTAGTTTGCGATGTGCTAAGTCTGTCGTACCTCAGCATCTCCGCCCCATTACACAACTATTGCAATAAATTGTTATATCATATAATACTTCATAACACTGACCACTTAAAAACCTTCCACCGATTCATAACTCTCCACCAATTTCTAGTGGGCCCCTCTTCCCCGCACTTCGCAAATTTAAGGAGTTAACCCCACAACTTATAAAAAAAATTTAAGAATTGCAATGTGTGATTGTGATTTGGTCCCACTTCTTCCTAGCCAAGTCACTCATCTCCTCCCCCATGCATCGCACTTCGTAGATTTTAGAGTTTACATATTCTGCACTTATAACTAAACGCTACGAATTGTGATGTGCACTGCGGTTCCGTCCCACTTACCCTCCACGTCATTTACCCTTCCTGTCACCTCCCCATTGCATCGCATCGCTGATCATATTATTTATAAACTAATTAACTATAAAGGTTGCGAAGTGCACGGATGTAATGCCACTTCATAACTAAATTCTACAGAATTTCAGGTCTGGGTGAATGAGTTGTCACTATGTTTTGTGTGTATAACAGGTCAATTAGGGACTGCGAGGTTTATATCTCATTTCATGAATAAATAGGACAAAATAACTGGCAATAATAAAAGGCTTTCCACCTCATCGCGCCACCATCATCCTTAAATCCAACTGCTTATGTTTCATTCTGACCCCCCTTTACCATACTTTATCCTTGCAGGGGGGGTCCAGAACGAATGGTTTTCAAGAAAGGGACCCCCTTATGTGTCACTCTCTCATGAATTCACACCCCCCCATTTTCTGTTACCACTTACCACTTCATAAGGGCCCAAAACACCACTTTTCTCATGCAAAACCGTTTTCCCCAAATGAAAAACCATTTTTTAGTCAATTTTACCAGTCTACTTTCAAGGGATATTCTGGGCAAATGGGAACGAATTTTGACAAACTGAGAGAGGTTTTTATTCAGCACAGGCTGAAGAAAAAAACCATCTCCTAGATTTTTCATAGGTTTCTTCATTTGGGATAATCAAAAGCCATCTCTCAGCCCTATTTTTCAGATTTACGTTTTTTCTGTGTTGGTCATGATTTTTCGGCGACTGTTGTGGAGAGATGGAGATTGATTTTTAAAATCCGAGAGAGATTTTTGATCAGTACGGGGAAAAGAACAATAAAATCTCTCATATTTTTCATAGGTTTCATCGTTGGGGACAAAAAAATATCTGATTTGACCGCTATTTTTAGCAATTTTGCCCATTTTTCACGTCATGACAAACATCCCAAGATTTTCAGGAATTTATTTTTTAATGATGGTTCTTATATGTGAACAAGGATAATATAATTCGACAACTATTTTCTATAAAAATGGTGGTAGACAGTATGACATTAAGACAACAAAAAAATCGGTGCCGCACTGGAGTTAATGATCCGGCCCAGGCTGTGCAAGGAAGGCTGGGCCAAACATCAATTTTGTCTCACTTTGTCTTTTTTGGAATTTTAAAATCCCAATTGCGTTCACCTTATAATTCACGAAGGGTCATCGAAGTTAATACAACCAACGGTGGCTAACAAATTAACCTCATCATAGCCTTGCATGGCCATACTTGTCCATTTTCTACTTAAATTGTAATCAATGAAAGTTTTCCAGGGTAGATTAGGGAAAACTGACTTAGTTGTTAGCTAAATACCACTAGATTTCTCATTATAAAAGGTTGGATATTTTAGCACCCGTATTGTAAGGACTACTATTGAAGCACTTTAACTTTTGGAGTTGGACGTCAATAATCAAAGACCGTTTATAGGATTCTTGAGTTGTGTAAAAATGGTGATGTGTTTCATCTTTGTTTAAATGCTTCCATTGTTTTCTCTGCTGTGTATCTACTCATCTAATTGTAAATCAGAAATTTTAGATTAAGATTCGCTGTCAAAGCACCTTAATTATGTCTACATTTACAATTTGAATGTTTTATGTTGAAGTCTGATTAAATAATTCTTAATTTCTCTTTAGACACTACAAAACCTTACTGTTTCTTTCACCTCATAATTCATATAGCTCTTAAAATCCATTTAGCACAATTAGATTGCCCTATGATTTTCCCTTGATTTTGATGTGCAATTGCAGCCTTTGACTTCATCGCCCAATGGAATAACTTATGTAGCCCTATCTATCCAACCACACAATCAATCAAACAAACAACCTCCATCACTCTAACTAGCCTAATATCAGTACGGATAACCAAAAAGTTAAATCGATTTAAATCATAAAATAGAGAGAGCCCTCTCTGGGTCTAAGAAGGCTAGGTCCTAGACTCCAAAGCGGTTTGATGTTGTGCTTTATAGTTTAGTTTTTCTAATCTTCTAAATTATAGAGTGCAAACAAGCTTGAAAAATCAATTTTAAACAAAGGGACACTTTGTGTTGGGAACAACACTATTTTTCCTTTATCTATTATTTATATATGACATGTGGCACACTTCGGCCGAATTCTCATGTTTTAAACTAATTTAGACAATTCAATATTGTAAATTATTATGTTTAAGTTTTGGGGAACTTAACTTGTGCCGACCTATATCTTGTGTGTCTTGTGTATCATATGGTTCTTGCAAAATCTTAGTTAATGCTCTACTATTTATATGAACTAGACATACATGAGAAATATTGCCTATTTTAGATATGTTTCTTAGTTGTTTTATGGCCATGGCTAGATGTGATCCTTGTATTGGTAAGTTCTTAAGTGGGAAAAGTTCAGCTTGGACATGATTGGCCTAAGATGAGGTATAGGAAGTTCATAAGTGAACAAGGCACAATCTCCTTGTAGTAGGTGCAATTGATCAAGTTGTTACAACTAAAGCAGACCAATGTCACATGAACTGGAGTAGCTAAGGACCAAGGCATATCAACATGTTCCATACATGCTAATACTTTCCAAGCACCAACACGTGCCAAGTGTCAATATGTGTCAAGGACTGTTATGCATGTTATGAAGTGGAATGGCATGTTGAAGAATAATAAGGTGTGCTAGAGAGTGCTAATGCATGTTTAGGAGTGTTAAGGACTAATAGGACAAAACATTAAGGGAGCACTAGGTCAAAATTCATGGAAGTTAATGAATATGATAAACGTGTGTTAGGGACTAGTGATAATGAGTGCTAGCTATCATGCCAAGGAGGGAGTGATCACAAGGTATTCTAAGAATTGGTAAGGCATGCTAGGGAATATCAAGGCATGTAAAGAAGTTTCACAGTGTGCTAGGGAGTTCAAGAATGTGCTAATTATATCTTCCAAATAGTTCCAAGATATGCCAATACATGCCAGATTCTAAGGATGTGCAGGGTGACAGGGTATATCAATATGTGTTAAGAAGTGTCAAGGAAACAAAGGAAGAACGAAGCCAAAATGTAAGGAACACATAAGAGAGTTATTAATTTAGGAATTTATCTTTTTCAAAATGGACATGCTAATCATACTAATAATAGGTCCCAATACATGCCAAGTGGCATTGTGTGCCAAGTGCTAATGTGTGTCAATGCATTAAACCAAGGTGTTCCGGGGCATGCCAGGGACTACATGCATGATAACGCATCCTAGGAGAGTTCCATGTTGTGATATCACATGCCACCATGTGCTTGGGAATCAGTGTCATGACAAGATGTTCTATGTACAAAGATGTTCCAAGACATGCGAGGTGCTAAGAAATGTTAGTGTGTGACAAAGCATTAATCTAAGGTGTGCCCAGATTGTTGAGGAGTGTGAGGTCTTTCTCATTAATAGAATTGTCAGAGCTTGATTATGTATTAAATAATATATTTCCTATACACACTAGTGGAACTTTATCTAAAGGGATTTTTATGTATAATAAACTGAATAGATATGAATCATGTGTTGACTCATAGGAAAACTCTATTCGATTAGTGATTACTTGAGGGAAATGATACACACTACTTAATTCTTAAAAAATTTACTGATTATAACCACTATGGCCTTGGAAGTATCATAAAAAGTACTCCACAATAATGGCCTTAAATTTTTACCTTTTGAAAAAAAAATATTAATAGGCATATAGTGTCAGCAAACACTCATTCGAATAATCAATGGTGATGAACGTTTTTTGACCGTCACCAAAAGTAATAAAAATAGCATTGGTGAGGGTCGTTAAAAGTTCGTCACTAGAAGTTTCACCAAAGAGACAATTAGTGATGGGCCTTTAACGACCCTCACCAAAAGTGTCATTGAAAATGGCTTTGGTGATGAACCTTAAAGGACCATCATTATATACACTTATAGTGACGTTTTTTTAATGACCGTCACCATATGTGACATTGGTGACGGACCCTAAAGGTCCATCACAAGCATGACCCTCACCAATTTCCTTTTTTCTTGTAGTGTTTTTCTGGCTTGAGAGACTAAATTTATGAAAAAATACACCCATGGAGTTTTCTTAAGTTTTTTCTTCTGACTCCCTAAAACTGAAAAACACCAAGTTTCACCTATACTGGACTCATTAAAACTTAACAGTAGAGGACCTGTCGATTACAAACAAGAATGAACCACTCCTTCTTAGGGTTTGATTTTAATACTAAGTTGGACTCATCTGAAGGATGAGATTACACAACAAGCAAATGTTTTCCTCCTCAAGCTTGTCAAAAAATAAAGAGGTACTTGTCAGAAATGGTGGGGGAAAAGAGAGAAAATGAATCCACTTGTCACACTTTGTTTCGAAAATTAGTATACCACTCTTGAACATGACACTTTTATCACGCTCATATTTGGGTTTGGAAAATCCTTTGTCTAAAAGTTAATCAAACCACATTGAAAGTCTTCAGCCGGTTTCTGGGTATTAGTTTTATTTCAATTATCACCAAACCATTTTTAGTGTAGTTATGTGTTCAAGAGATAGTTCAAATAAACCATTCATTGAAAATATTTGTCTCCATTTGTGTTGACCATCCCAGAGTTACTCCTTGAAAATATTTCTTCAAAACATGATCTAATGGTTTCTTGTCGTGGGATTTCCTATGGCGGATCACTTTCTATCGATGAAAGCTCATCATCTAGAAAGTTGATCTAGAATCCTATTAGTACCTTGGGATCTACATGCCTTAATGACAGGTTTCTCACCTTCGACGACAAGTTACATCGTAGACCTTCGATCGAATGATTCTGTGAAATGTTCGACTTCAGATCACAAATTCACATTTCATAGATTGTACAGACTACTTTGAGGGCCATTGTCATTATTGGTGGTTTCTCTCACACTTATTAACAATTCACATCATTGACTGGTAATTAGGTGGATTCTACCATGTTCGACGACAAAATCAATCACATGGACAGAATCGTACTAGTTCGAGAAGCGTAAATCAAGACCCTAGATCTAGTTTCCACCATCCAGGCTATGAGTAGTTTTTATCATATAGTAGACTATTCGTGACAGATGGCTGCGTCCATGCTGTGTCTACTATTAATGTAATTCTAAAATCATTTATGTATTAGAACATGTAGTTATTTTTTATCTGAGTATGGGAATGCCTACCTCAGCGATGATATACATACATACATACATACACACACACACACACACACACACACACACATATGCTTCCATTGAATGTTTTTTCCAGGTTTCAACCGGTATGCCTATAGCCCAATCCTAGGAATGATAAAGCACTTCACTCTTCAGAATTCTTCAGAACTCTTTAGACTTCGCACTTTAGGGGGCAATCTATTATAGTAAAATTTGTCACCATGACATTTAGCTATCTCTATGGGTTCATCATTACCTATTTATTTCTCCCTTAGAGGTCCAAAACCATAAATTTCCTAAATCAAGTGTTGGAATTTGGAAAAAGCTCAATAAAACCCTAAAAATCCTAATTCCACAATTTTCCTAGTCATTTTCTATGGTATCGCAGTTTCTTTCTCTAAAAACTGCAGCACATCCCACGCGTTCTGCTCTTTAAAACTGCGGACCCCTATAAAAGATAAAATAAAAAGAAAAGTAACTTCTAGAAACCCAGCTGGTCGAATATTCTTCCAGCTGGAGCCTTCTAGAAGTGCTATCTAGTCGAGCTATGCCCCTTCCATTCATGAACCTATATCCCTTCATAAATGGAGCTATCCCTTGGTTTTTGGAGCTAAAATACCATTCTCAGAGGGCTTTATCCCTTCCTTTTTGGAACTAAAACTACCTCCCTTTTACTATAAATTGAGACCATGTTTCAATCTCAAGGGTACTTATAACTTGGTAGTTTTGAGGTGAGTTACTGAAGAAATTATACTCTCTACATTTTGCATCATTGGCATGACAAATATTACATACTCATCGGCATAGCTTCATGCTAATTCAAAGAGTTAGAGTCTAGTCAAACTAAGGAAAACGATTGTTTGGGACCCCGAAAGAACTTGTACAAACATCAATGCGTCAAGGTTGTAAGGTTTCTTCTTTTCATTCAAAGTTAATACAAATGGATTCTATTTTATCATTAAGTTGTTCATGTAGCTTTTGAATAATTTAATTCTTGCATTCCTTGATTGCTAAGACAGATTATTTCTTTTGAATTATCATATCTTGCAGATTCTTGTGATCCCTTTCGCTTGTCTTTGATTGCAGATCTTATATGCTAGACTGATATCTTATGGAGCAACTGGATTGAAGATCGAATAAGCATTGGACTTCGGGTAGGAGAATCTCTCCATAGTTAATTAATAATTCTTAAGCCTAATGGTCTAGGGAAAATGATCTAATTTGTCTGTTTGTTTCTAGATATCCTTAGGATACTAGGGAGATCGCTCTTGTACGCAAGAGGGATTTGTCCATACAACACAAATTAATGAAGCAAGAGGATTACAACAAGAAAATCAGAGATTCTGCCAAAGAACAGGTAAGAAAGGTATATTGGCAAGGAGTACCTACATGAAAAGTCTTGCACAAACGAATTGAAGACTTGTTTTATTTACACCATGAGATAAAACATCTCTTTGTGGTCAAACCAACATCTGTTAGGTACACAGAGGCTGATGAAAATTATCAGAAAATTACCAAGATTAAGTTACCCAATGAATAATTTTGGAAGAAACTAACTAATTTCTTTAAAAGAGAGTTTTACAGTGGAAGAAGATAAATTACAAATTTTTGTTTTACACAGTAAAAACATAAATTTACAGTAGTGAGACAGTAAAACATTCCTTAAGCAGATGAAAGAGTATCAGAGGTAAAGTGTATCAGATGAAAGAGTATCAGATAAGAAGTTAGAGTTTCAAAACAGATTAAAAGATCTTTTTCCATTATTGGAGACAACAAAGAAGCTAACTGCACCCAGTCCAAAAAAAAAATTCTATTTTATTTGGATAAATAGGACAACTTGTTGGTTTCAAGCAGCTATCAATATATTTTTTTAAAAGATATTTTTATTTTCTTTAGATAAATCCTATGAGTATTCTAGGATATTTTTTAAACATTTTTGTATAAATACTTAAAACTTTGACGTATTATTGTGGCATAAATTGAGAATATTTCTATAGTCATTTTTTTTGTATCTGAAGGGTTTCTTGTAGCAAGTTCAAGTAGCAGATTGGATCAAAACCATAAAGCATCATATTTCAAGATTCATGCGATGAGCCATTGAAGTGAAGTAATTTCTACTGTCATTTTTTATCTTCTTATCTCTTACATGCATCCATATATGTGTTTTAAATTTGAATGATAAATCAGGAATATTATTACAGAATTTGTTAAAAGCACTATGTCTTTAACTATTTATCATTTATATGTTTTCTGCTGATTTCTGGAGTAGGGAACCCTTAATTTCTCCCTCTTTCAAATGACCTCTTTCTTCTCCTTCCTTATCTGGATTAAAGAATCCTCAATTGCTCTTTATCCCCATTAATCCACTTCACCAATCAGCCTTCAAAGATCTTTAGTGACTTGTCTATCTTGCCCTGAAAATATTTGTCTTTTGATATTGATCTTGAGTTGTCTACTTGAAATATTGACTCCTTTTTCCCAATGGAGAATCATATCTATTACTATCCATCACTTTAAGTGATTTTTCCCACCAACCAAACCAAATTTTCCTTATAACTAGCCTAAAATCAAACATAAAAACAAAGTTAAATCTTATAAAGAGATCCCACTCTGAACCCTTGGAAGGCTAGATCCTAGAGTTTAAAGGTAGGTTTGTGGTTACCTCTAATATTCTTTAAAATATAGATCAAAATATCACAACTTGGAGAATTATTAGAGTGATAACATACTGGTAACTCCACCTGGGAACTAACCAATCCTTAGTTTTAAATAGGTCTTTAAGGAAATATTTTTTGTTATACTTTTACCCTAAGATTGTTATATAAGTTGTGAGTATAATTTTTATCAAAAATTGTAATTTTGGCTTCTAGAAAAATATACTATACCAGGTCAAATACAGATCCTCGACCTGTTGCTATAGTAGACAATCCAGACAGAATTGGAAAAAAGAATAAACAAGCATAAGATTTAAGTAATAAATTTTCCTGAGTTAGAGTGAATTCTCTTCAAAAAAAATTACCAACTATACAAGACATTTAATTTGACTTAAATTTTGAACATTCTTTATTCATAAAAAAATCAGAGAGTGATTTAAATAGCACTGTTATAGATTGTAATTTTATTTCATCTCTTGAAATTAAAAACGAAACTATTTCAGTAGATTATGAATCAAAAATACTTGAAGCTTATGATAAAATTGATGAAATAAATGCTACTATTCTTAAGGAAATAGATGAAGCTCTACTTCATCATTCAGTTGAACTATCTACCTTATCATTACATACACCTAAGCCATCTACTTTTCAGTTAGGTAAAAACATTGTAGAATCTGTAGATTCATCTCTTTTTACCACTACATCATCCATAATATCCACTACACTCCATTCCACAGATCCTTTTATCCCAAAGAAACCATTCCAGCCTAGAGTTTTATTCCCATCTTCCCCCACATCAACACCAACCACTAGCTTTCCTTTTACATCTTCCAGTACATCATTCTCATTTCCAAGTACTTCTTCATATATCCCAGTTTCATCTTCTGCCATCCTAACTTCACCTTTTAGTTCTTCAACCATATTTTCTAGTACATCATCTTACATTCCAATCTCATCAGCCACTTCTTTAACTATATCAACTAGTACTTCTATTTTTTCCCCAAGAAATTCCAAATTACCTCCTAGCCAGGCTAGAATTCAAGCTATGGCTACTATGTATGCTCCCATGGTCCTTCCAAGACAGTTACATGACATGCCTCAGGATTACTAGAGTAAAATACCTCAATTTGATGCTACCACTCATTATATTGTCCAACAGCACATTCATAAGATGACATATTATTTTGAGCTTCATGAAATAGATGATTCTAATGTAGAAATGAGAGTCTTTGCTCCATCATTAACAGGGGAAGTTAAAAAATGGTTTAAAGGTCTTAATCCTGGTAGTATCGCTGATTTATCGGTATTTCATAGATTATTTTTGAATAAATGGGAAAATAAGAAAAATACACTTCAAATATTGTCTGAATTTGATGCAATGAAAAGAGCTCCTAATGAAACAATCCAATATTACTGCACTAGATACAACAGTGTTTATAATTAAATCCCTGCCAATCTCAAACCCACTCCAGAATCCGAGCTACTCAAATTCCCTAATGGATTTGATATAGACATGGCATATCAATTAAGAGAGAGAAATGCTGACACTTTATAAATAATGAAAACAGATGTTGTTAGTGTAGAAGTAGATATTTTGGCTAGAAAAGCTAGATTAAGGAATGAGAGGAGAGTAACCATAAAATAAGAGACATCTAGTTCAGATGGAAAAATAGATTAATTAGATAAAACTTTAGAGATAATAATGGATAGATTAGAAAATATAGAAAGAATACCACAATGGGATAATCAACAGCAAATCAGAAATCCCAACTTTAGGGAAAATGCAAATACAGGAAAATCTAAAAAATCAGCACCTGATCTGAAAATAAGACTTCCATTTCAAGAGAACTATGCTGAAAGTTCTCATCAAGATGAAAATGATAAAGACACCATAAATTTAATGGATATAAATGATGATAACAATATCTTTCTCTCACAGTAAGATCAGGAGTTATTTGAAATGCAACAACTTCAATTAGATTCAGGTGAATCATTTTATTACAAACAAGGTTATGATTTTGCTATCAATGAAGTACATAAGAAATATAGCCTTGGAAGTAAGAAAAACATTGAGCCATCTACTAAGAAATATGCACAAACACAAAGTAAGAAAATAATAGAAGCTCCCTCTATTAAAGTTCTGCAAATTCTCCCTAGGGAAAACAAGAAAAACTATAACTTATCCCAGAAAATTTCCAACTATAAAATTTCACCCAGTCCCAAGGTTGTTGATATAACAAAAGAGGTTGTCCAAACATCAATAGATTCGAAAACATTTGCTGCTATTATAATAACTAATTTTTCTAAAACAACAATTTTAGATTCCACAACATCTATTATTGATCCAGGATCAGCTGATCCAAAAGATTCCACTGCTAAAATAGCTTCTGATAATTCAAAATTTGAAAAAAAATCTACTCCTTCTCAAACCATTCCTGATAAGAAAACTAAGAGCAGTGAGACACAAGAAACAAAAATTGAAAATGATAAAACAGTTGTCGGAAAAGAAGATAAACCTACTCAAATTACAGTTACTAAAGAAGAAATAATTCAGCTTGTTAAATCACAATCTTCATTTAATATACAAGCTGAAATTTCAAAATTAAAAATACCAATTCCTTTAACAGAATTAGTAAAACATGATTTGTACAAAACAACTATCACTGAAACCTTAAACATGAATGATGGAGAAGACTTAATCAACTTAGGTGATGATCAACAAGATTTGATTTTTAGTCCTGATGTTAATGGAAAAACCAAGATGGAGTGGTTCCACCATTTTACATTAGCTTAACTGTTCATGACCACTACAGAATGCAATGTTAGATTCAGGGGCTTCACACAATCTAATTCCAAAAGAAATAATGGAAACCCTGAATTTAGATATCACTAGGCCTTACGAAGATCTATTTTCATTTGATTCAAGAAAAGTGAAATTTTTAGGATTGATTAAAGATTTATGTGTCACATCAGTTCAATATCCTAGTAAAATCATACTCATGGACATTGTATTAGTTGACATCCATCCCAAGTATGGAATTCTCTTATCTCACTCACGGGGCGCTAAATTATAGGGATCTCTACAATTGGACATGTCATATAATACCATATCAGTTTTTGGCCAACCAAAGAACCTATATAGAGAAGCATTGACGAAATACATGGTGAGTAGGGTAGAAAGACCAAGAAATTACCCAATTTACACTACACCTAATGACCTAGATTCATTCATCTTATGTAACTCTGAAACTGATAGTGAAATCAAAACTGAACTAAAAGACAAAAACAAAAAACCAGAGAGTGAAAATATCTTTCATGAAAAATTATGGCACCTAGATTTTTATGGTTGAATCAATAAATTAGGAGTAGGAGTAGGAGTTTGGATAACTAATATGGAAAATAATCAAGTAAAATGCCATTCTTTAAGACTGAATTTCAAATGTACCAATAACATGGCTGAATACGAAGCTCTCATTTTAGGATTGCAAATTATCAGAAATTTAGGAGATAAGAGAGTATCAATTATGGGAGATTCAAAGTTGATTGTAAAAAAAATAAATGGAGAATATTCTGTTTATAATCCAAGATTAAGTCGATATAGAGAAATTGTGTTACACTTGGTAGATGAACTGTTGGAATGTAATTTTTCTGTAATACGAAGAAAACAGAACATATATGCTCACTCCCTAGCCACTTTTTCTAGTACCTGTAATTTTCCATTTCAGCCAAATCATAGGTATACTGCAGAAGTCAAACACAGACCAATAATTCAAGTTAATCTTAAATATTGGAAAATTTTTTCACAAGATCAACAGACTTACCATTTTATGAACAATGAAGGTGAATTTCATAATTGTAAAATAGAAACTGACTATACATTAGACCACAATTTAGATAGTGAAATTGATTTGAATAACATAGATGTAAATAACTTCAGTTTTTCTAAACCTACTAAATTCAATCAATCAGATATAAATAACTTAGAAAAAGTAGAAATTGAAGAGATAATTGATGATGAATCTGATATTTTGAACTCAAAAGATAACTTTTTACCAAAAGGATTAACTCCTTTAGAAGATTTATTTGACTCAAATGATGTTGCAAGAAAACCCAAAATGGAGCCACTTAGATCTGATATTGTGGAATTTAAAATACGTACAGAGTTATAACCTAATATGATTAAACTTTGCAAAGCTTTACCTCAGGAAGAAAAAGAAAAATACATAGTTCTTTTTAAGGAATTTTAGGATGTTTTTTCTTGGAGTTATGAGGACCTAAAATCCTAAGACACCAATATAATACAGCATAAAATCCCTATAAAAGAAGACCAAAAACTTTTTAAACATAAGTTAAGGAGGATCAATCCTGTTTCGATGCCTTTAATTGAGAAAGAGGTAAAAAGGATGTATGAGGCCCAAATAATTGCACCAATCAGATATTCTGATTGGGTTTCTAATCTAGTTCCAACCAGGAAAAATACAGGAGAAATTAAATTATGTGTTGACTTTAGAAATTTAAATAAGGTATCCTTAAAAAAGAATTACCCTTTACCAAAGATAGATCACATTTTACAAAGAGTAGTTGGTTCTTCTAAGTTTTCACTTTTAGATGGATTTTTAGGGTACAACCAAATTTTAGTCCAACCAGAGGACCAAGCCAAAACTAATTTTACTACTCCATGGGGCACTTTTATGTATGTAAAAATGCCTTTTGGGTTAATGAATGCAAGAGCCACTTTTCAAAGAGCTATGGATATAGCCTTTGCAAACGAAATTTATGGATTCTTAGTGATTTATTTATATGACATTACTGTTTTCTGAAAGATTGATTATGAACACTTGGATCATCTTAGATAGGTATTTCTTAAATGTAGAAAATTTGGCATCTCTCCAAACCCTAAGAAAACTTTATTTGGATTAGAAGAAGGTAAGTTACTTGGACACATAATATCTAAAGAAGGAATTAGAATAAACCCTCCTATAATAGAGGCAATTCTTAACATTAGTCCTCCTAGGAGCATTAAATAGTTACAAGATTTTATAGGTAAAATTAACTTCCTTAGAGGATTCATCTCAAATTTAGCGAAATAATCAAACAGCTTAATCATATGCTTAAAAAGGACCCAGTACTTAAATGGACTACTGAAGCTAAGCAATCTTTTGAATCAATTAAACAAGCTTTAACAAAAACTCCAGTCCTTATAAGTCCTGATTTTAAGAAGGATTTTATTATCTTCTCTTTTGCTTCAGAACACACTATTGTTGCAGTTGTACTGCAGAAAAATGACCAAGGTTATGAGAATTCCATTTCTTTCTTTAGAAAATCACTCAGATATTCCACTTTAAAGTACAATATAATGGAGAAACGGGCCCTAGCTTTGGTAAAGGCCATCAAAGACTTTACAGTGTACATTCTTTATTCACACATCATTTCCTAAGTTCCAAATGCAGTTGTAAAGGAAATTTTAAGATAGGTTGGGCCTGATGGTAAAAGAGGAAAATTGATTGCCAAAATTTTGGAATATGACATAGAAATAAAACCCACTAAACTCATAAAAGGTCAAGGTTTAGCCAAACTCATGGTTGAATCTAATTTTCATGCTTTATGCATTAATTTTGTTTTCCAAGTTGATGATCAAGAAGATATGGCGACTCCAGAGATCAGTGAAGCCTTTTCGGACTGACCATGGTATGCAAATATTATATTTTTATTACTAAATTTACAAGCTCCTCTTGGATTATCAAGAACAAAAGCTAGATTCTTAAAATTAAAGGCAGTTAGATTTTGTATCTTCGACAATGTAATTTTTTGGAAAGACCATAGTGGAATTTTACTGAATTGTCTGCTTAAAGAAGAAGCTAACAAAGTTTTAGAAGAATTTCATGTAGGTGACTGTAGAGGACATATTTATTGGAAGACTCCTATAGACAAAATTGTGAGAGCTAGTTTTTAATGGCCTACTTTGTTTGCAGATGTAAAAAGGTATGTGACCTCCTGCCACAAGTGTCAAATATTTGAGGGAAATAAAAAGCTGTTACCCCTGCCCTTAAAATCCATCTCAACAGAAATTCCATTTCAACAATGGGTTCTTGACCTCATTGGTGAAATTCACCCTCCATCTTCAGCCCAACATAAGTGGATTATAACAGCCACTAATTATTTTACTAAGAAGATAGAAGCCATACCCTCCAGGAAAGCCACTAACACTGTCATCATATTCTTTTTAGAAAAAAACATACTTTCAAGATTTGGATGTCCTCAAAAGATTATCACCAACAATGTAGCTGCATTCAAATCTAAAAACATGATTGACATTTTCCATAAATACCACATTACCCTTGGCCATTCTACTGCATATTACCCTCAAGGTAATGGCCTTGCTAAAACTTCCAATAAGACCCTTGTGAACATTATCAAGAAATTACTAGAAGATAACAAGAAGACTTGGAACAAGAGGTTAGTTAATGCCTTATGGGCAGATAGAATTGCCACCAAAACATCTATTGGTACATCCCCTTACCAGCTTATTTATGGAATGGATGTTGTTTTTCCATCTTCCTTAGGAGTACCTCTAATGAAGATAATTCAAGAGTTACAAGTTGAGACCAATGACATTCAAGGAAGGATTAATCAAACCATTCACTTGCATAAAACAAGATAATATGTTATCTTAAGTCTCATGTTATCCAATATAAGATAAATAAATGTTTTGACAAAAAGAGTAAAGAAGATAATTTCTACATTGGTGACAAAGTTCTAAAATGGGATTCAAGGAGAGAAGAAAAAGGTAAACATGGGAAATTTGATTTCCTATGGAAAGGACCTTATGTTATATATGGTTACAAAGGTAACAATGCTTTCCTTTTGAAAGAAATGGATGAATCAGATCTACTAGGTGGACCTATCAATGGCAGAGTGCTAAAGCACTACTACTCTTTAGAAATAACGGATAGTTAATTTTGTTTACTTTATCCATTATACATAACATTGCAGATTTTAGATTGGATTAGATGTTTTCCTAACAAAGTTGAAGCTTGGACAGAATGCCCTAAGCTTTGAAGAGGTAAAATATCATAAGTATGAACAATTGCAGATATTAGACAACATTTACAAGGTCAGCACAGTCAAAATTCAAAGGCTACTAGTCTCAAAGTTATTGACATTTCACCAAGAAATGTCTTCCTCATGTGGAGCCATTGTTAGGGTCCTATAATAATAGGATTCGTAATTTTTGAATTGACTATTATTAGTCTTATAAATATGTACATATCTTGCTTTCTGTAACTTGTTTTCCCATATTTGAAAATAAAAAATGAAAAGAGTGTAAAAGTCATAAAAGAAAGATCAAAGGAATTGAAAAGAAAGTATAAAAAAGAATAAAAATGGACCCCAAAGAAAAAAAAAGATATAAGAATAAGACATGAAATTGATGCAAGTCAAAATGCCACTACTTTTAATTTTACTGCAAAAATAATCATTATGTGCAGCTTGTTCAAAATGCCATAATCCATGATGAGTTAAATAGCTTAATCTTAAATTTTTCATGCTTGGTATTTCATGTTTATAGATAGGGAATAAATATCTATAAAATAGTTTAAACTTGACAAATCAGTAGATAGTTAGAGAAAAAAATAAGAACTGAACATTTTAATCTGAGCCCTCAGATGAAATAAGGTTAGATTTAGATAGTTTATGCTTTGAAATAAAAATGGATTTAAGGGTTGAAAGCTTAAATGCATCCATGCAAATAATGAAAAAATGTTAGAGTAATAATGTGTAGGCAGGAAGAATTTGTACAAAGGCCTGTAATAAAACTTCATTTGGCAAAAAATACTAATTTCCCCTCCCCTCAAAGTATTCAGTACTCAAAACCTTCTGTTAAAAAGGCTTAGAGCATTTCTCTGACTTTTGTTGGGACCAGACCCAAGGCTTATTAACTGAATGGAAATAAGTATTGAAATCCCTTCATAATCACTCTTTTCCTCAACATTATTCCCTTTTCCTAAGTTAAAACACTTTTTTCTTAGGGAAAGTAAAAAACCCCCTTTAACTAATTTCATTTCATGCAAAAACACTCAAAAAACCCACAAAACACAATTTATCCCAAGTATTATGTGTAAAAGTTTAAAATCAGACCATTATTGTGCTCAAATGCCAATTTTACACTTTTCTTACTTGATATTATATGTATTTCCGCTCATATTATACTCATTTCATATTAACTCTAATATAATGTGTTAATTCTCTTATAATTACCCCGTCACGTAGATATATTAACTCATTTATTAAAATATCCCAAATCCATTATATTAATGTTTAACCTAAGGTTATAAATACTCATGTGCTAAATATACCCCGCTATCCCAAAGGTTAAAAACATTGTATATAATAAAACCCACCTTCACAATACACAGAATATTACACATTTACTGTGTAAATTCATATATCTCGCTATCATATTATAACATTAGTTTATACGTTTAAACTATGTTTAAACATATTAACCTGACCCCGCCACATATAAAACCTCGGGCCCCACGCCCCATATTCCAAGAAAATCCTTCACTCCATTGTAGCCATTCGCATCGCTCCACCCAGATCCGACGATCGATTTTCAATATCGCAATTTCAATAGCGCCAAGAATAATCAATTTGAAACTTGCGAAATGGGTAGTTTCATCACACTCTCTGTCCTCCATGCGGCCCTAAATCATTGGATCGCATCCAATCCAAATAAACTACATACTGCTCTGAGGTTGTGCGATAAACCACTGATGGTTTTCTCCTCCAGACGCCAAAACCACCTTCTATCCGACTTTACCTACATTCAATGCAAAACCCATTTAAAAATAAAAAACTATAAAACTTCATAATCATTTAGTTTTAAACCTTTTCTGAATTTTATACCTGTTTAAGCCTTCCTGACTGAAAAAACAGGAATTGTACTCCATTTTTACGCTCAAAGAAAAAGAAAACACTAGTAAATTAATGCTCAGACCACCTAAAGTCTCCATTCTACTTCCAAGAACTTCTACAGCCATCAGAAAGCTCTTCGACGCCTCGCCAACACTGTTTCAAAACCTAATACCTACAAAAACAGGTTTTTTCAAGAAAATAACCTTCTTATTATCCAAAAGAACTATTGAACTTTGTAAATCCTAGTTTTCCCACAGAAAGACCCGTATTTTCCTTCAAAGAATGAATTTTCCTATAAAACCCTGATAAAATTTCCGTTTGTGATACTAAATCTGGTTTTAAAATGAAATTGAATATAGTTTAGCCTCTGTAGGCCTTAAAGGACTTCAAATTTATCCAAAAACCCTTTTTTAGATAATCAGAACCCTTTGGACATGAATGAAACTGTATTTTAGTCCAGTTTATCCAAAAGAGAGCAAAAACAACTTCTTCTTCTTTTCTTCTTCTTCTTTTTTTTTTTTTTTTTTTTTCCTGAGTCTATAAAACAGTTTAAAGACCAAGTTTGAAGCCAAATTGGAGGTTAAAACCAAAAGAAAGCCTAATTGTACCCTTTTTTGTTAAGAAGACCTATTTCAAGTCAAAGATACCTTCCGTAAACATTTTAAGCTTACAGAACAGTACAAAAAACCTAAATACAGAGTTTTAAGTATCTAGAATGCTAAAAGTGTCAAAATTAAACCCAGTAATGGCTTCAAAAACCACCATTGTTATAAATACACTACAACCACCTGTTGTAGATGTGGACCATACACTCGTAGCTGATGTTGATTACAAAGTAACTGATCCAATGATAGAATTAAATATTTTAGAACCCCACTGCTGGAGTCTAAAAAAATCATTAGATCAGGAAGATGAAGTTTAGATTTGGGAGTCAAAACTACCAAAATATGTAGTACCACGTACTCATCAATGTTTAGAATTCATTAGGCTGTGTCAAACCTATTATTCACCTTACCAAAGAGCTACGGTTGATGCTAATAAAGAAGTATTGCTTACCATTATTGTAGAGTCTATTAACCTAATGCTTGAGATGAAACCAGATCCCAATGCAGTCCCATTATCGATAGGAGCACTCACGAAGCTCTATATTCAGTTAGAGTTTCCTAAGAGATTTTAGATTTTTAAAAATTTCATCCCTGCATATGTTGAAATCCCAAAGATAAACCCTCCTTATTCTACTTCTAAATTTCCTGAAGGATCAAGGCATGTGATCTCTATGTTATCCTTTAGCCTAGGTTATTTTACTTATGAGCACATATATGAGTCTATTCTAGGTTTTATATCCACCTTTGTGCCAGGCCAACCTCTTTCCGTTGTCTACAATTACGCTGAATATATATCTAATAATATCCATGATCATCTTGTGAAATTTCCCATTGAAGGAGTTTTCATATATTCATCCTTCCTCTTTCACATGTTCTTTTATTTCCAAGCAGATGAATTTCCTATAAACCTTCAGAAATTGGATGTAGAAGGGAATCCATTATCAGTCATCTTTTGGACATCTCTAATAAGAAAAGAATCAACATAATTCACTTATGTGGATTTTATATATTGGTTTTTTCATCCATTAATAAACAAGTTGACAAACAATGTACAACCAAGAATCAGTGATGAAATAAAGAAAGTGTTGCAGTTTTCAGAACAAAGTAGAATTGGAGATTGGTACATTTACCAAAATCATACAGAGATCAAATTTTTTGGGTCAAATATTTTACCCTATAAACTACCAAAATACTTTCCAATGAAAGTTTTTTCCTTCGAGTACATAAGACAAATACTAAATTCATATTCTATCAACTTCTTAGCTCCCAAAAAGAAGACTCAATTCAAGTTGAAGAACCAGGTAGGACCTTTCATTTGCAATCACAAGGATGCAAGTACAGAGGCAGTAAAACAGTTGCTGGAATACAAATTTGAAGAAAGTTTCTTATGAAATTATGATCCTCAGGAAATTCTAAAAAAATGAGGGTAAGATTCATATTGACCCCTTATATCCATGATAAAAGGCCAGAGATTGAACAATTTTCTAATCAAACAGAGTGGCTAGAAAATACCTTGACAGAAACAGTTAAACAGGGTGATACTAGTCACACCTTGAAAACTATAAATCAAGAAGATAAAGATAGTAAAAGAATCAAGGAAGAAGGTACCTACACTGCTAAAACAACAACATAGACTAGGTTTAAACTCAGATATATTAATAAGCCTAAGCTCAATCTAGTGAAAAAGGAAAAAGAAACAATTGAGATTTTAGAAGAAGAAAACACATAGAAGAACACATACGCTGCTACAATTATTGTAAATGAGCAGGAAAATGATACTCCAGACACTCAGATGGTTGAAATACAACAAAACATGGAGGCATCATCATCACAGCAAGCTGAAAGTACAGGTTTGGATATCAAAGAGAAATACAAGGAAATCCAGGCTAAGAATGAAGAATTAAAAAATGAGATTTATTCACAGTATCTAAAGCAAACTCCAAGAAGTAAAAACAGATTATTATCAGCCTTTGATTACACCAATAAGAAATTTCTTGTGACAATACTAAAACCAATAGTCCCTAAGCCTACAACAGTAGCAGACTACAAGAAAGTTGACTTGGTAGTACGAGTTGATAGCATTCATTCTTTAAATAAAATTTAGTTCCATATTCAAAGCTTTCAAATGCTCTATTATACTATGACTACCAAGAAAATGAGTGCACAGAAGCTTGAGAACACAATAAACAATTTGAGAGATCGAATCAAGATTGAAAAAGCTTCTTCTCTTATCAAGGACACTAGAATCAAATCCTTAGAATAATTGGTAATTGAAGTAGGGTATGACCCAACGAATGTAAAGGCTGCAGAAAAAATGATCAAGAATAAAAATGCTGACATAGCAGCACTTAGAAAAAAATTGAAGCTTCCTCCAATAGAACATCCACAGACTAAAGAGATTTTGTAGGAGGAAAATCAGAAAGATGAGATGATGTGTCTCATTCTCCAAAAGACAACACAGATTAAGGAAATGGAGATAGAAATGGACAAGCTTGTCCAAGAGAAATAAGAAAAAAAAACTCAGAGTGGTCCTCCCATAGTCATCCCTATGGTAACTACAATAGTTCCATTAAACTTAGCAGAGGAATTAGCACCAAAAGCCCCATTGGCAACAACTATGCCAATGGCATCTTCCACTACCTCTGCTACAGAATCATCTACATCAGCAGTGCAGTAAACAGATGAAGCTAGCAAGCTTATTAAAGCTATGGAAGAGATGTCCATACAGACTAATGAGATTAATAGATTGAAAGAAAAAAATAAAAACTTAGAAAATGCTAAGAAATTAGCCCAAATCAATGCTAAAAATGAGGATCAGAAATCCAAAAGGGCAACTGAATGGTTGAAGAAATTTGAAGAAGAGCTAACTTTAAAGGAACCAATGAATTTTATAAAAAATTAATTGTGATCCAAGATCCTTGAGTCAATCAATGACACTTGGCCTTCCATTCAGTCATTTATGAATAGAAATAGTTGGTTAAAGCAACCAAAGAGGAAATTATGAAGATAAACGATGAGCTTGGTGCCAAACCTAAAGAGGTCCAAGAAATAATCAAGTTTCTCAACAGCAAGAAAAAATAATAATTGGATGAGATAGGCATAACTGATAGAACTGACACAATTATTGATGTGAGAAAGGTAATTACAAAGAAAAATTTGATGAAGCAGCTTGAAGAAAAGTTCCAAAACATGGATTTGGCAATAACTGAATTTATGGTAAAGTTTCATATATTGAGGAAAAAGGCTTGCCAAACATCCTTTTCTAAATGAAAAATTAATGAAGCAAGAGGATTACAACAAGAAAATTAGAGATTTTGCCAAAGAACAGGTAAACCAGGCAGATTGGCAAGGAGTACCTACAGGAAAAGTGTTGCACAAAAGGATTGAAGACTTGCTTTATTTGCAGTATGAAATAAAACATCTATTTATGGTCAAACCAACATTTGTTAATTATATAGAGGCTGATGAAAATTATAGGAAACTTACCAAGATCAAGTTACCCAATGAAGAATTTTGGCTGAAACTGACCGATTTGCTTGGAAAGACAGTTTTACAGTGGAAGAGGATAAATTACAAATTTATGTTTTTACACAGTCAAAACAGAAACTTACAGCAGTGATACAGTAAAACAGTCCTCAAGAAGATGAAAGAGTATCAGAGGTAAAGTGTATCATATGAAAGAGTGTCAGATAAGAATATATAGTTTCAAAACAAATTAAAAGATATTTTTCCAGTGTTGGAGACAACAAAGCATCCAGCTACACCCAATCCAAAACAACATTTCTATTTTATTTGGATAAATAAGACAACTTTCTAGTTGTTAAGAAACTGTCCCTATATTTCTGTAAAATATATTTTTATTTTCTTTAGAAAAATCCTATGAGTATTCTAGGATATTTTGTAAACATTTTTGTATAAATACTTCAAACATTGAAGTATTATTGTGGAATAAATTGCTGAAGATTTCTATAGTCATTTTTGTTGTATCCGAAGGGTTTCTTGTAGCAAGTTCAAGTGGCAAACTGGATCAAAACCATAAAGCATCTTATTTCAGGATTCATGTGATGAGCCATTGAAGTGAAGTACTTTCCACTGTCATTGTTTATCTTCTTATGTTTTACATGCATCCATATATGTGTTCTAAATTTGAATGATAAATGAGGAATATTATTAAAAAAATTGTTAAAAGCTCTCTGTATTGAACTATTTATAATTTATATGTTTTCTGCTGATTTCCAGAGTAGGGAACCCTTAATTGCTCCCTATTTTGAATGACCTCTTTCTTCTCCTTCCTTATCCGAATTAAAGAATACTTAATTTCTCTTTGTCCTAATTAATCCACTTCACCAATCACCCTTCAAAGATGTTTAGTGACTTTTCTATCATTCTCTGAAAATATTTGTCTTTTGATCTTGATCTTGAGCTGTCTGCTCGACATATTGACTCCTTTTTCCCAATGGAAAACCAGATCTATTACTATCCATCACTTTAAGTGATTTTTCCCACCAACCAACTCAATCCTTAAAACTAAAATTTTCTTATAACTAGCCTAAAATCAAACATAAAAACAAAGTTAAATATTATAGAGAGAGCCCTCTCTGAATCCAAAAAAGGCTAGATCCAAGAGTTTAAAAGTAGGTTTGTGGTTACCTCTAATATTCTTTAAATTATAAATCAAAATTTCACAACTTGGAGAATTATTATAGTGATAATAGTATAGATGACAGGAAAAGAACCTCTGGATATGTTTTTCCTATGGGATCAGGAGTCATCTCATGGGCTTCTAAGATAATACCCTGTTGTGGCTTTATCTACAGCAGAGGAAGAGTATGTGGAGGCTACAATTGTAGCATGTCAAGCAGTATGGATGAGGAGGATGTTGATAAGTTTATGTCATGAACAGGGAAAAGGCACAATAGTTTATTGTGATAATAGCTCAGCTATAGCTTCATCTAAGAATTCAATGTTTCATAAGAGGACCAAACACATTGATGCAAAGTATCACTACATCAGATAATTAGTGAACAATAAAGAAATTGTTTTGCAACATTGCGGAACAGAAGAGCAATTTGTTGACATTTTAACAAAACCAATGGGGCAGAGAACTTTTAACTATCTCAGAAAATTTCTGGGAATGTAAGATAGTAGCAGTTGTAATTAAGGGGGAGTGTTTGAAATTAATTCCAATTGCAAATCTGAGCAGCAAGACAACAAGCTTTAATTTTTTATTTGATGGGAGCAACAAAGTCTTGATCTATTTTTACACTCAATCATGCATTAAAATTCTGGGTTTGAATCCCTGCATCAGCAACTTAGCCACAGCCATTTCTCGATCCATCAAATCGTGGTCTAAACCACGTTACCTCCCGCCTTAACATCATTCACCTAACTATATTTAAAAACGAGGAGGTGCAAAATGACAGAGTTTGAATTTTAGTTTTAAATTTTTTGGTCATATAGTTTTATAATATATACAATAAATAGTAGTAGAATGTATGTAGAGTAGAGACTGTGTGTTAAACAGTGAAGATAGAGAGAGTAGAAAACAGAGAAAGCTTGAAGAGTTGTATTTTGTAGCAGCAAATAAAACTCTGTGTGTTGCCACAAATGAAACTATGTGTTTCCGCAATAGAAGACTGTGTGTTGCCGCAACTGATGTTGTGTGTGTAGCAGCAAATGAAACTTTGTGTAGCAAAAACAAAAGCCTGTGTGTTGCCGCAACAGAAACTGGGTGTAGGCGCAATAGAAAACAGGGTGTAGTAGTAACAAAAGAGAGCGAGGAGTATTTTGATTGTAATCCAGAACTGTAGTTCTGATTAAAGTTTCATTTTGTAACAATTTAGTGTTTTAATGAAATAGATTTATACTCCATCTCTCTCTCCACATTGGTTATATTATTATTTCTGTGTTAACAGAGGAATTTTTTTTGTTTCCTCTCTATTATTTCGGAATAGCTAGAATTCCAACATCGTATGAGAGCATCAGAAATTTTCGACATGGTATCAGAGCCTTAGAAATTTTTGACATGGTATCAGAGCCTTAGAAATTTTGACAGTGTATGGGAAAAAATATTATTGTTTCATTAGGAAAAAATGTCCCTTTCGCTTTCCGTATAATTTTACGATCCTTTGAAAATTAACAATGTTGCAGAATCAGTCCGTTAAAACCCACATACACAATGAAATTACTTGAAAGTTTGAATGTTCCATTCCGTTTTGCGTTGAAAATCTAGATCCCTTGAATTGTAGACATTAATCATATGAAGATTGAGATGTAGCCGTAGGATCATTCCAAGATGTATCCGTTAAAACCAACGGATATGATGAGATTACTCGAAGTGAATGTTCCTCTCGTTGTGCACAAATTTTAAATCCCTTCGATTGTAATCGTTGGAAGATATCAAGAATTATCTACTAACAACCCAGGCTAAGAATTTTTCCATGGTTAAAGTGTTCATTTACACCTCCTTGTGAACATTGAAAACGCCTTCAGTTGTAGTCGTTCATCATATCCAGATTGATTGCTAAGTTTAAAAAATCTGGTTCATTAGGATCCAAATTATATACCGTTTCAAGTAACTGCATCTAAGTGTGCACCTTTTTCACTAAATGCTTCTAATTGTGCCTTTCATGAAAGATAGACACAACTCTTTTTGAAATTTGAACTCGAAATTTGGTTTGTTCATTTGGTGATATACCATATTTTTATGAATTAAAACACATATTAGCGATTCATTTGAAGAGAGGACACTGAAATGAATCAATATTTCATTTCTTTATCTCTAATTATAACCTTTTAAAAATATGTAGAAAAAAAAATAATGTGAAAAACCTCTATTTAAAACGCTAAAACATTTAATATAACTTTTAAAATATCAAAAACAGAATATGTTTTTTTAATAATTAATAAATATATTTTAAATTATTATTATTTTCATTCAAAAATTAATTTAACTTTTACAATATTTATAATGGAATATATTTTTTTAATAATTAATATACATATTTTAAAATATTATTATTTTGATATAAAAATAAATTTATATACATTTTTATTTTTTAAATTGTTTAGCAATAATATTGTGTTAGAAATTTTTAAAGTTTTTGGTTTTTACACTTTATTCATAATTGAGTATAAATTAAATTTATTTTTTTTTCCACAGAAAAAAAATGAACTTTCTATTATATATAGATAGTCTCTGAACATATGCCAAGCATTTCTGAGAGCAACATTACCATTCCCTTTGAGAGGGAGTGGAAGCATACCTAAATAACACTTGTACAAGATGTTAGCAGCCCTAGGAACCAAAAATATCCAACATAATCATCAGTGCATCTATTTTAACTCATCATCAATCAGTGGTAGAGATGAGAGCAGAAAGAGAGGAGGCACAACTGTGACACACAATCACCAATAAGAGCTGGCAGTAGAAACTATCCCAACCCTATAAAGTATATCATAACATGAACAAAAAGAGAGCCCAGAACCTCCTTACATAAGGAAAATAGTTCTGGACTCAATATAGTAGTAGTTTTCAGAGTTTTTTAAAAGTCCACTGTACAATGCTGAAAATAAACTGAATAATTACACAAAAAGAGGCTGTTCATGGCCATGAACAGTCCCATTCACCACTTCAGCTACTCGCCAGGACCCCAGAGCGAGTTGAGCACCTTCTTTAGATAAGAGATCTGCTTGCTGGTTCCTTTCCCTGTAAATGTGAACAACAGAAATCTCAGACAAAAAAGATTTAAGACGACGAATCTCCTTAAGCAAAGGTAGTAAAATAAAATTCCTGCACTGCTGAGTCCCATTGTACCAGTTGACTACATTTCGAGAATCACCAAAAATCTGAATCCGTTTCATCTGTTTAGAAATAAGCCAGCAGAGAAGAAAATGAAGAGCTTTAAGTTCAGCGAAATTATTAGACCCTTGCCCAAGGCCGACTGAGGCTCGAAGAGAGTTTTCAGCAGAGAAGTGAATGACCAACCCAGCACCACAAATATCATTGTCATCGGAAGCACCATCAAAGTAAGCCCAGGGAACTGTCTCATTAATTGTCTCAGGCTGGATATTGCGAGAGGAACCTGTAACAGCAGGCGAAGGAATGCTATCAAAAATTGCAGCTCCCTCTGCTGCTAGCCTAGCTAAGGGAAAGGAGGACTCATTGAAAATTATCTTGTTGCGAGCGATCCAGGTTCCCCAAGCTATTAAAAGAGGAAAGGCCCTGATTTTATCATCTGAAGCCTCCTGCCACCAATATTTCCAAGCTTGTGGAAGGTCTTCTCCATGCCATCTCAAGGGAATATTTGTCAGACGCAAAGTTTCTGCCCAAAGGCTTACGTTAAAGGGGCAAAAGAGAAAAAGGTGTTGTAGAGTTTCTTCTTCAGACTTGCAGAGAGAACACCAACTCGGCCCTTGTTTGCCTCTCTTTTGCAGAAAGTCCCAAGTTGGTACCTTATTAAGAAGAATGCACCAGAAAAAAAGTCTGGTCTTTGCTGGGCTTTTAAGTTTCCAGAGAGATTTGGACCACCAACAGGGATTCCCCCAACCTTCTTGTGTCATAAGCCATTTATATCCGAACTTTGGGGAGTAGATGCCTGTCTGAGCATGCACCCAACGAAGTTTATCAGCAGAATCCGATATTCTAATAGAAGAATGTGAAAGATCAGCAATATACCGGTTCCATTCGTCCATCCACCTATTTTCCAGGTGCAGGTCCGTGCCAGACAGCCAGCCTTGCTTAACTAGGGAGGTAGACCTGGGATCCGCCACCTGATTTAGATAAAAGAAACCTTCTGAATTTAAATGATTAACCAGATCGCGGGACAAAGAGAAATTAGGCGAACAGCCGACCCAAGGATCACATCCCACCTGAACTTGACTTCCATCGCCAACCTGCCATGCCAAGCCTCTCTCAATTAGCTGAACAGAAGCCACAATTGCTTTCTAAACTGTAGAGGCATTAGTGGAGGATTTGACTGGGGACCGAACCTAGTCCAGAACAGAGCCTTGACTGATATATTTGCGCTTGATGACCGAGACCCAGAGGGAGTCAGTAGAAATCAAACGCCATGCTAATTTGGCCGCCAATGATTTTACAAAGGAAACCAAGTTTTTTATACCCCAGCCTCCCCACTCCTTTGGTTTTGAAATTTTAACCCAAGCCACCCAAGGGCTGACCGTGTCCTGGTTTGATCCAGACCAAAGGAAAGTTCTGCATAATTTTTCAATAGAGGCCAAAATGCCTTTAGGGACCCAGGTGAGACTGGCCCAATAAACTGGGATAGCCATCAGAAGAGACTTAATTAAAACCAAACGACCTGCCCTCGATAGCCACATGAAGCTCCAATGAGTTAGCCTTTTTTCAATCTTGGCAAGAAGCCATTTCCAGTCCCGAATTCTGTAAGAGTCTGGTTTTAGCAAGAACCCTAGGTATTTGAAATGGTCCTGCAAGGAACGGACTTCAAATTTCAGCAATCTTTGAATTCTACTAACCTCATCACCAGAAAGACCTGAACGAGTAATGGTTGATTTGAGAGTGCTAATTTGAAGCCCAGTTGCTTTTAGAAAAAGCTCCAACAGAAACTTTAAGGCATGACAGTCATCAATAGACCCATTCAGAAATAGTAGAATATCGTCTACAAAAAGAAGATGCGTGATCTAGAAGTTGGTGGCCACTTCGATCCCTTTTATATTGCCCAGTCTTTTATCCCTGTGAATCAGGAGGCTTAATCCTTCGGCTTCCAGCAAGAACAGCAGTGGTGAAAGAGGACATCCCTGTCTGAGGCCTCGTTCAGGAGTAAAAAAAGAAGTGGCAGCACCATTAATCAGGAGAGCAATATCTGTAGAAGAAACACAGCTCATGATCCATCGAACAAAGTCAAATCTGAAACCAAGATGGGTAAGAAGAAGCCTCAAATATAGCCAACTGAATCTATCATAAGCTTTAGATAAATCCAATTTAACAATAAGCCCTTTCTTGCCACTCCTTTTTAGGCTATGCAGAGATTCTTGAGCAACACCTACAGCTTCATGGATTTGACGACCACTAAGAAAACCAAACTGTTCCGGAGAAAGATGAGAGGAAAGAAAAGGTTTAAGCCTAGCAGCAATAACTTTCACAATTACTTTATAGACACATGTGCAGAGGGAGATTGGACGAAAATCAGCAAAAGAAGAAGGGTGGTCAGACTTGGAATAAAAGCAAGAAAATTGGAATTGAAAGGTCCAAAGACTTGACCCGTAGCTCTGGACTCTTCAACAACAGCAACAAGATCATCTCCAAGAGTTTCAAAAAAATGCAGAAAGAATTCTACAGTCCAGTCATCCGGCCATGGACTTTTGTCCTTTTGCATGCCTTTAAGGATATCCTCAACCTCCTGTTTGGAGACAGGTGCCATTGTTGCCTCATTTTCTTCCTCCTCCATGAACCTAGGGAACAGCTGAGCCACTCTGATCACTTCTGCAATGGTCACTTCAGCTGGAGCTTTAAAGAGACCTTTGAAATAAGTGATTCCCAAAGAAGACAGGTCCTCAAAAGAGGTGGCCACTTCTCCATTCCCCTTAGGCAATTCCCAGATAGTGTTTGCCATCTTCCTACCTTTGGCATAGTTTTGGAAGAACTTAGTGTTTTCATCCCCTGCTTGAAGCCAAAGAGCCCTGCTTTTCAATCTCCAGTTTTCCTCTCTTAGCTGAAGAATTCTCCTTCTTGAGGCCTCCAAATCCTTGATTCTGCTCCTCGCTTCAATGGAGTCATATCCTCCTCCTTTTGGATCTTCTAAGAGAGCTAATTCAGAATTGACCTTTTTTAGTTCCTCCTCCTCCTTCTTCTTCAAGTTAACCGCCCAGTCCTTGGTAGATGATTTCATTCTCTTCAAGTTATTCCAGAAGAAGGCACTCCTAGAAGAATCAGGCCCGACTGGGTCCACCTCCCAAGTTGAAGCAAAAAGTTCTTGGTATGAGTCATCTTTAAGCCAAGCAGGGTTAAACCGGAATGGCGACCCAATTTTTCTTCCAGCGCCTTTAACCTCAAGAAGGATGGGGAAGTGATCTGAGATACCACCTTCATCAATCCAGTGTCTGTAATCCGAGAGAAGTTTGATCAAAGGCTCACTTAAAAGAAACCGATCCAGCTTCTTCCCCACCCATTCCTGACCAACCCTTCTGTTCCTCCACGATGGTTTTAACTTCAGGAGGGGCATGTCCACCAAATGAGCCAGAGAAATATGGTTAAGGAAAAAATCAGAAAGAGGGTCTGCTCTGGCCGAGGCATCCCAGGATTCCGCTTCCCCTAATGAGAAGTTGAGGTCACCTCCAATTATTAAAAAAGGGTGGGCTATCCAGGAGGAGCAAAAAAAGGAAGACCAGAACCTCTCCCTCTCCACACATGGCCCATAAATATTCAGAGAGAGCAAAGAAAGGTTGAGCTCACTTGAAAAAAGTTCCACAGCTAGCACATTCTGAGACCCCCAAGAAGAAACATACTTCAATTTGATAGGATTGAAACCAGAGACCACTCCTCCGGATCTCCCCACAGCATCAAGAGCAAAAAAATACCAGCTAGGCATCAGCTTAGATAAAACAGAGACAACCTCCTCCCCTTTGCCCAGAGTTTCTTGAAGCAGAATGATATCAGGATTGTAAGCACGCACAAGCTCTTTGAAAGCTAGCCGTTTGGCTTGACTAGCTAGGCCTCTGCAATTAAAAGAGAGAACAATCATGGCAAATCACCGGGGGGTGGCCGCTCTACTCTAAGCACCCTGGAGAGAGTCATTTGCTTACCATCTGCTATATCGACAACAGCCTTCGACTGAGCTAGGGAGAGATTGGATTTTCTACCTCTAGGCTTTCTGGCCCCTATTTTGACCGAATTCGAGGCTAGACTACCCACTGCAAAGCCCAATCCTCTCCTGTCAGAATGAGGTTTGAGATTGTATGGAAAAGAATCAGAGACAGAAGACCGAGGGCAAGGGCCAGAAGGAGCAGCCAGAGAAGAAGAGGGCGGAACAGGGACGTCAGGAACAGAGACAACAACACTATCCATTGAAGGCGAGGTAAGATTTAAGGCCGAGAGATCATTCAATAGCTGCCTGGAGGGACCAGGCTCCATACAGATAGCAAAAGGAAAACAATCAGAAGACAGAGACAAGGGAGGAAAAGAGGGGGACATACCCGCCTGAATCGCCCTGCCAATATCAGCTTCTGAAAGGGGAGCCAGAGGGTCAGCCTTGTTTTGGACAGGAAGAGAGGCCGACATCATCCACCGAGTTCTGGATCACAGCCGCCACGAGAGGAGAGGAAACAACCTGAGCCGAGAGGCCCGGATCTGCATCCAAAGGATCCCCATCCTGAACTGAGACAGAGGATTTCTTAGCCCTGTTCTGCCTTCTCTGTCTTTGTTTGCGCTGATGACCCAGCGGGCATTCCTGAGCCAAGTGACCGGTCTTATGGCATCTATTGCACCAGAAGGGGAGGTGCTCATAATCCAAGACCTGTAAGAACTCCATGTCCTTATAGTGAAGCGTCATTGCCTCCGCAAGACCTTCACGAGGGTTTAGGCTCACCAGAATGCGGGCCACGCTCTTATCCTTTGTCTGCAAGTAGGATTTGTCAGCTTCAAGGAAGGTGCCCAACGTATTCCTGATCGAAATGAAGACTGAATCAGTCCAGAACTGCAAAGGAAGACTGGGCAGCTTCACCCACACAGGTGATTCGGACATTTTCTCTTTTTGAGCATCGAAAAGAGGGGTCCATCTTCTAAAGAGCATCGGTCTCTTGCCGAAGAACCAATTCCCTTCCAGGACTCTGTCCACTTGTTCTTTCCTCTCAAAGGTAATGCTGAACCATCCTCGCGCCAAGATGTTTATATCAATAGGCAGGCCTGGAGAAACATTCCACATAGTGTGAGCCCACTCTGCAATGTAGGCTTCCGAAAATTTCCTTCCCCTTACTCTCCCCACAACCATGGTCTCAGCTAAATCCATGACGTTTTCAATACTAATATCCACTCCAAGCAAGCATTTCGGGCATTCTTCCTTAGATTTAATGAACTTAGCTTTTTTACGCTTTGTTCCCACAGCTTTCTTGACCCCTTGCTCCTTAGCTACCGGCTTGACTGGAGGAAACTCAGCTCGGATAGTCTCTAGAAGGAAAAGTCTCAGTGCTTCGATAGAATGAAAGGATTCAAGACCATTGAAAGAGTTTTGCTGGACGTCGACCCCTGTAACAGCTTCACACTCCGGCGCAACCCCTTGATTATCAGAGGCAAAAGATTTTGGGACGAATTCCACTGCCTTACTGGAGGAGACCCTAGACAAGATATCACAATCACGGCCCCCATCCTTTCCTGGTTCAGCAAACCCTCCTACAGAAAGATTTGAAGGCAGGTGCCCCCCCACCACTCCTGCTGGAGATACCTTGGGAAGACTATTCTCACCCTCAGTCACCCTATGCTCCTTCGAAACCGCTGAAAGAGGGGCTCCCAACAAAGCTAGACCCGCAGAGGGTTCGAACCTTAGCAAAGAGGGGCCCTGATCGACATGAAAACCTCTACTCCCTAACCCTTCTTCGAAACCACCAGTGCCACCAAAAGGAAAGGGGTTACCTTGTAATGCCGAGGGCTGTGTGGCCGGATCGTGGTCGAGGGCTTCTTTGAAGAGCTCTTCAGAAGACAAAGGGCAACAGCTAATAGGAAGATGCTGAAAACCAAAACTAGAAGCGCTCCACGGCTCGATGAAATTGAAACCGGCGTCCCCGCAACCTGTCGAGAACCCTCTCCAGGCTGTCTCAGCTGCTAAATCAAACGATGCGCGATTTGGGAAATATAGATCTAGGTTTTTCTCTAAGATTTCTACTCCCCAACAGGTGAGCAGATCCTCCGGCAATGGCTCTAGCTCGACGGAGAAGCTATCAAGACCCATTTTGACCAAAAAACTGCCTTCTTAAACAAACTGCCAAAGCCCTCAACCTTCGCTTTCCTGCAGCAACCCTATACTCCAAAAACCGCTCAAAGAAGCCAGATGCGCATCCAAAAGGAGCCCCCATACTAAAAAGTCAGGATCAGCTCGACACGTACCGGTGGCAGGCGACCTCGATACCGTAGGAGACTGCACGGAAGAAACCTAGCGCCTTCTGCGAAACCCTAGCCCTCTCCATCGTCAATTCAAATAATTCTCATGTAGCAATGAGGCTTGATAAATTAAAATTATTATGTAAATAGAATTTTTACATTTGAAGTTTTAGACATATTTTCTAGCTAAATATTTAAATAGATTTTATAGTTTAATAGATATTTAGTTAAGATGGATTTAAGATGATTCTTAATAATATTATTTGAATTATATAAATTTCACATTTTTATATATAAAAAAAAATATTCTTATTTTTAATTGTATTAAAGATTTGATTTAATATACATAGAATGCCAATGAAATTTTTTAGCAACAATGAAGATTGAGGGTTTAGATATATCTAAAAGTAACTATAAAATTATTCAAAATTAAATAAAATTAAAATTAAATACTTGTAAAATATTTTCATTATGCAAGTTAATAATCTCCATGGTAAATTGGAGATGAATATTCCATGGTTGGAAATGGTGTTCTATTGTAAGTTTACTGTAAATATTAAGTTTTTATGTGCTTATTTGTGACAGCCGCATTTAATGATAACTAGTTGTTAACTAGTTAAAAGACATTTTAATTATTGTTTTAAGAAAAGACTAGAATTACTGATTTTTTGCTGAAAAGTTATTCTCATTAGTGATTAATTTTGAATAATAAAAATCAGTTATGGAAGGTGATTCCATAAAAAGTAACAGCTGATGGTAAATGCTTTCCAAGAACTGGAAGGTGGTTTGGACAGTTGGAAACAATTACCTGCTCCTCTAGGGATAAGAGATTGATCCTAGTGAGGAGTAAGGGTTCCGTTCATGGACTAAGGAGAGAGTAGAGAATTTTCCTGAGTTGGTATAGACTAGTGGAAAATCATTCAACAAATCTTGATTTAATTTCTGGTACTTACTGGACTAGGAGTCTTGAGGTCACAACGGAAATTCCACTGTCAACACGTACCTTTCAGGATTGAAGCATAGGGGCAAGAGCAAGACGTGATCACCTCTCTTGATGGTTCGGAGGACCACAACTATAAATTGCATAATCAGATAAGTAACTGTGTTGTCAGCAAGTTAAGCATTTCATTACTTTTTCACTATGTATGTACATGTATTTATTTACTACTGATAGTAATAGTGGGTATATTTTAGGAAAATAGTACCAATTTCTATTATTATTACCTCATTATGTATTTCCCATACTAGTATGGGTATTATGATTATGTGTAGAAATTTTACTCTTTTAAAGCTTAGTGTTTGTGATTGTGTCAAGAAAATAATGAGTATCTAAGTACCAGTTTAAACATCAGTCTTTGTTTGGTGTAGGAAATGGGAAAAGAAGATTCCCGAGATACATTTATAAATATAAATTCTTCAATAAACTTTATACTCAGTAAACTATAGATAAGTTAAAGGAATGAACAAAAATTTGTGTAAAAGAAGGAGATTATATTTATACTCTGTAAAGATAAAATCACGCATATACATGCTTAAAGAAGTTTCTTTTGATATAATAGTAGAGGGAACTATCGTTCGAGGGTACAGGTAGAACCCTAACCCAAGACACATTGTTCCTCAAAGCACAACTATACACAGACACTGTAGGTGGTCCAGTCACCGAGATAATTACCGAGATAGAAAGAAATGTGTTATAGACAGAGAGAATTAAACAGGAGTTTCTTATTATTCATAGTAAAGATAGAGAAACCAATGCTTCACAAGAAAACCAGAGTTAAGACTGACTATCGAGCTTAACTACTTAAATCAATACGAATGAATAAATGAGTATAAACATAACGAAATAAATGAAACTGGAATAGTTTCATACATTTGCGGAAATAAGCCTTTCATATCATTAAGATAGCGAAAGGTCAAACTATGTCAAATATTATATACAGTCCAAATAAATAATATCTATTCCAAAACAACAGGTAATATCTCATGGCATTCACCATTCAATACTTCAACTGAGTAAGAGTCGAAATCTAGAATTTAATCCTCGACTATGCTACTTTGCATGTTGAGTAAAAGGAAGGAATATTACAGTGAAAAAGCCACCGTGTGCAAAATTTTCACATATATTCCAAATGTAAGCAGAAATTGTTCCAAAGTAATCTTTACAACATTCGACAGTGTCGAATAGAAAAATGATTTATAAGTTGTGAACCCTACATAATAAAAGTGTGGTGAAATGCTACAACAAATAACGGTCCGTGAGGGAAGGATTATCCGAGCCCCTAGGGTTGTGGCCAGAATACTATCTCTTACAATTTACATTATATAAAAACTGAATTAAAAACCTAAATAATGTCGACAGTCTATTTCATAGACTGAGCCGAGATTTCGATTTCTAAACCCTAGAAATTGCTGGAAGAATTCATCCAATGAAGAGAAGCTTCTAATTCTGAGCGTAAGAAATATGAGTACCTGGAGATAAGTGAAATGTATTAGTCATGCGCTGCAGTAAATAGAATTGCGAAAGTGTTATTTCCGAGGAAATAGAGTTGTTAGTGATGAGATAGCAAACCTGTAATAGATATCCAAGTACGAAAGGCAGTAAGAAAAATACTTCCCAAGAAGCAAAGCGTGTAGCTAAAACAAACAAAGAACTCTGTGATAATTTTTTTAAGGAAATCAATAGAGTTTTTTACCTGTGGAAAGATGTTTTTGCCACAATAAATTGATCTACGTATTGAAAACCTTAAACACTGAGAAACAAGGTGGATAAGAAACCTGAGTTTATAGTTTAAAACCTTGAGAATATGTATGAATAGGAAAATATTGTAAAAAATGGGAAGCAGAGTTATTTTTACCTGTGTTGCAGTGAGGAGTACAAGAACCAAAATGGCAAGAGAAGCCATGTCAACTAAGGTCTCATTCCTCCTATACTGCACAGTGTTCTGCAAATGGGACTTAAAAATCATCATGCTACCAAGCTATGAGGTGCATCACCTCTGAGACAAACCGAATCGGAGAGGAAGACATAGTAATTGCGAAGCCGAGGTTTGAAAACAAATCACAACAATGACAACACTCAGAGCAAAGGATCTAATAACAAGCACAGTGACAAAATGTCGGCAAATCCTAGGGTTGTTGGGGTTAACAAGGTAATTCCCACCTAAAATGATCAATGTCGATCATCTAAAATTCAATTATGGAGATCTCAGGTGAAATCATCGAAAAACATAAATGATCATGGAGCATCTCACATCTGTTCGGGGACTTTATTAACCAGTACCTATCACATTTAATTTCCCTAACATGCTAGTTGTATCTTGGTTGTATCAACGTTAAAATATCTTTCCATATGCAGGTTGAAACCCTTAATAAATATTAAATTTGATGGTTTTGGTTTAATACCATAGCCTTAAACCAGAACATATAATATGACAAGGCTTTCTAAGGTGGATGATAGCTTAATGTCAGATGCTGGTTTAAGATTGGAGTTATTACCACGATTGGTTTAGATTAGTAAGTTTTTCTTTGCATTTTGTAAGAAGTAAAAAATAAAATTCAATTAGGTGTATGTGTATGTCACAAGTGGTATCAGAGCAACATTCATACGCTAGGACCCTAAGGGTCAACTAATAATTTACGCTGTGTGTATGATGATGTACATAATAGAAGCATAACAGGAAACATCATGAGAAGGGGAACAACACAACAACCACCCCAAGGCACTAGGGAACCTGAAACACAACTAGTAGTGAGCCCTAAGATGTGGGTTCAACTGAGTGTGGATCAACACCAGCAAACAAGTAGATTGTTGGAGGAACAACAACATCAAACCAGTATACTGTTGAATATAGTACAACTAATACATGAAGTGATGGTGTGAGTTCAAAGGGATAACGAACAATTAATGTAAGTGCAAGAAAAGGTACTGAAAATTCTGTCAGACAAGCAAAATCAAGAAATGGAACACCCCAATGATGATAGGGGGATGCAAGAAGGTGATGAGAAACAAGCAAGGGAAAACACCACTGACAGAGTGGAAAGAAGCCCATCCCAACGAAGCAACACTAACAGAAGCTACAATAAAGTAGAATCTGGAAATTTGTCGAATCAACAAGAAGTTAAAAAGCAAAACGTAGAGCTTCACGGGGAGTTTCGGAAAATAAAACCACCAACATTTGATGGTGAAGCTGAGGAGGTGGAAGAGGCATGGTTAATAAATATGAACAAATATTTTCAGGTGTATGAGTACAACAGCAACTTGAAGGCCAAATTGGCCATATATTTGTTAAGAGAGAAAGCCACTCTGTGGTGGGAAGAATTGAAGAATGTTCACAGCATTTAGGACCAAGATGTTACTTGGGAACTGTTCCAGCAATACATTGAAGACCAGTATTTAATAGAATTATTATATTATAAGAAAGCTAAAGAGTTTCATAACTTGAAGCTGGGACAGGTGACTATGGACGAGTACATCACCAAGTTCACCTCCCTGTTACGATATGTTCCATACCTTCGAGAGGAAAAGGCTAAGGCGCAAATATTTTTGAGCAGCTTTCCAACACATATGAAAGAGCAAATTGAACTTGTAAATCCCAGAACTATGGGCGAATTGATTCATAAAACATGAATGTGCTATCAGCAGTCTAAGGCTAAAGGGGAGGTTGGAAAAGGTTGGTAGCCAAGGAAAGGATAGAAAAGTAGATCAAATATAAAAGGTGCCAAAATTAATAATTTTAATAATTCTGCACGAAGTTATATTAGTAAACAATTTGGTAGAAATCATCAAAGAATTCGATGGCCAGGAGAAGAGAAGCATACAGAGGCATCCAGCAAAAATGAGCAAGGGCAGTTGATCAAGCCACCTCTACAGTGTTGGGGGTGTGGTGAGGCACACTATTGTAAAAACTACCCACAGCGAGCAAGAAATGATACAGTTCCAAACTTGCAGGAAGCTTCTACAGTAGGCGATGTGGCACGAAACATTCCTCTTGTCAACGTGGCATTGGAGGATCAAAAAGTAGATTATCAACCAACAATGATTGAGTTGGAAGGTAAATTATTGTCTCAATATGTTTCTATTATGGTAGACCCAGGTGCAAGTCTAAGTTATTTTAGTCCCAAAATAATGGAAATGTGTAAATTAAAAAAACAAAAATTCAAAAACTCATGGCTAGTACACCTAGCCACAGGAGCAAAATGAAAAGTAACTGCAAAGGTTCCAAACTGTACATTAGAAATTGTAGAACAATAGTTAAATGTGGATCTGAATATACTACCATTAGGATCCTATGATGTTTTTTTGGGCATGGATTGGCTAGAAAAACATTGGACCTTAGTGGACTACAAGGAAAAGATCATCTATTATAGAATGCAATATGGAACACGCAAGGAGATTCAGGGAATCAAGAAGCCACTACAGCTACATCCAATTATAGCATCCTAAATGAATAAATGTATAAGAAAGGGATGCCAGTTATATGCTATTCAGGTGGGATATGTTAATTCCAACGAAAAAACACCTATTATGGAAAACATACCAGAGGTACAAGATTTTATGGATGTTTTTCCAGAAAATATTCCTGGATTACCACCAAGATGAGATATTGATTTCACCATAGAATTAATTCCAGGAGGATCTCCTGTGTCGAGAGCTCCTTATAGAATGAGTGTTCCAAAATTAACCGAATTAAAAATGTAGTTACAAGAACTGCTAGACAAAGGTTGTATTCGTCCAAGTGTGTCCCCATGGGGAGCACCAGTGTTGTTCGTTAAGAAGAAAGACAGAACCATGTGAATGTGCATGGACTATAGACAAATTAATAATTAATAGATAAAAATAAATATCCTCTACCAAGGATTGATCATCTCTTCGATCAGGTGAAGGGGTATACTATATTTTCAAAGATATATTTGAGATCTAGATATCACCAGATCTGAATTAAGGATGAAGACATTTGTAAGACTGCATTCTGTACCAGGTACGGGCATTATGAATTTTTTGTGTTACCCTTTGGGTTAAAAAATGTACCAACAACCTTTATGAGGTTAAAGCATGGTATATTCCATCCTTTCCTGGATAATTTTGTACTTATATTCATAAATGACATTTTAATTTATTCTAAAAAGTAGGAAGAGCATAAGGATCATTTAAGAAATGTACTGGAAATGCTAACGAAACACCAGCTGTATGCTAAGTTCAGCAAATGTGATTTCTTTAAAACAAAAATTCAATATTTAGGCCAAGTCATTTTAGCAGAAGGGATTGTTGTAGATCTAGATAAAATCAAGACAATCACGGAATGGCGAGTACCCCAAAATGTGGTAGATATTCAATCCTTTATGGGATTAGCTGGGTATTATCGGAGATTTATTGAAGGATTTTCCAAAATTTCTTTTCCCATTACCTCTTTGCAGAGAAAAGGAAAAGCATTTACGTGGACTATTGAGTGCCAAAACAATTTCGAGAGGCTGAAGGAATTATTTACCACTGCACCAGTGTTGAGGGTAGCTGACCCCAACAAAGAATTTGAAGTTTGTACAGACGCAAGTAAAGAAGGTGTTAGGGTAGTTTTATCTCAAGAAGGCAAAGTAGTGGCTTATGAGTCATGGAAGTTGAAGGAAAATGAAAAAAGATATTCGACCTATGATATGGAGTTAACAGCAGTAGTACACTCGCTCTGGCTATGGAGACACTACTTTCTAGGGAAAAATTTTGTGTTAAAAACATATCATAGTAGCTTGACTAGTTATTTCAAGCAAGATGATTTAAACTCCAGACAGGGAAAATGAAATTCCTTTCTAAGGGAGTTTGACATGGATATCTAGCACGTTAAAGGTAAGGAAAATCAGGTGGCTGATGCTTTAAGTAGGAATTTGCATTGTGTTTATGAGCTTTACTACAGTCTTCTTGAAAGTAAATTCATATATCAAGTAAAAGAAGAGGCATAGAAATACCCAGGATATCAATTCCTATGGCAGCACATGGAAGGAACCCGAAAACAAAGAAGTGCATCTAAATAGGGAGTCAACCAAGAAAAAATGCTAACCCTTAGAGGTAAGGTATATGTACCAAACCATGTGGACCTAAAAGAGCTAATCATGGATGAATACCATCGTAGAAATTATGCGGGTCACCCAGGATACTAGAAAATGTTGACTGCTATTAGAAAAGTATATTTCTAGCCTGGTATGCGTAAATATATTGCTGAGTATCTAAATAAATGTTTGGAGTGTCAGTAGGTGAAGGTGGAGCATTGACATCCTATAGGATTGTTGCAACCCATATCGGTACCTGAATGGAAGTGGGAGGTCATATCCCTCGAGTTCACTACAGGTTTACCTGGTCGAAGAGACACAATGAATCCATCATGGTGGTAGTTGATAGATTGAGTAAATATTCAAATTTTATATTGGTACAGTCTAATTACAAGACTGTACATATATCAAATATTTTTATGAGGGAAATATTCAGATTACACGACATTCCAAAAACTATCATTTTAGACAGAGATGTTAAGTTGACTTCTGGATTTTTGAAAACTCTATTTACAGGTCTAGGGACCCAAATAAACTTTAGCAGTGCTTATCATCCCCAGACAGATGGTCAAACAGAGCGGGTAAACGCAATTCTGGAAGACATGTTGCGTATGTATGTGATGCAGAAGCCAACCAAATGGGAAGACTATTTGCATCTTGTTGAATTTGCTTACAACAATGGCTATCAGGAGTCCCTTAATATGAGTCCTTTCGAGGTATTTTATGGGAGGTAGTGTCGCACACCTAGAAATTGGAGCAGCTCCGAAACAAAATTAACATTGGGACCAGAAATTCTTGCTGAAATGGAATCAGAAGTAAAGAAGATAAGACAAAATTTGAAGGGTGCGCAAGATCGGCAGAAGATATATGAACATAAGAAGAGGACTTATCAGGAATTCGAAGTAGCAAAACATGTGTACCTGAGGATCAAACCCAAGAGGAGTACCTTGCGATGAACCTCTTGTGCCAAGTTGGTTCCCAGGGTCTATGTACCCTTCCAAATTTTTGAAAGGGTAGGACCTGTGGCATATCGGCTGGCTTTACCCAATCACATCCAAGTAAAAAATTTGTTTCATGTGTCCCTATTGAAGTGTTATTTTCATGATCTAAAGCACATAATTCATTGGTAGAATGTACACGTAGGATAGAATAAAAAAATCCTAACTTGACTTTATGAGAATTTAACAAGGAACTATTGTGTTTGCAGGTAGAGCCGAACGGCGAGTTTCTAGTCGAACCACAAAACATACTTGACCGAAGAGAAATGATGCTCCAAAAGCAATTCATCACCCAAGTTAAAGTGCAGTGGAAGCACTTCAGCCCGGATTAAGCTACTTGCGAGGATTAAATATTTCTGCGTGAGGCTTACCCAGAGCTCTTTTCTGAGCTATATTGAAACACCGAGGATGGTGTTAGTTCCAGGTGGGAAGTTGTGACAGCTGAATTTAATGATAACCAGTTGTTAACTAGTTAAAAGACATTTTAATTATTGTTTTAAGAAAAGACTGGAATTATTAATGTTTTGCTGAAAATTTATTCTCATTAGTTATTAATTATGAATAATAAAAATCAGTTACGGAAAGTAATTCCATAAAAAGTAAAAGTTGATGGTAAAGATTTTCCAAGAACTAGAAGGTGGTTTGGACAGTTGGAAATAGTTACCTGCTCCTCTGGATATAAGATATTTATCCCAGTGAGGAGTAGGTGTTATGTTATGGACTAATGAGATAGTGGAGAATTTTCCTGAGCAGGTAGAGACGAATGGGAAATCACTCATAAAATCTTGATTTGATTTTTGGTACTTACTGGACCAGGAGTCCTGAGGTCAGAGCAGAAATTCCATTGTCAACCCGTACCTTTTAGGATTGAAGCATGGGGGCAAGAGTAGGACGTGATCACCTCTCTTGATGGTTGGGACGACCACAACTATAAATTGCATAATCAGATAAGTAACCATGTGTTTTTAGCGAGTTAAGCACTGCATTACTTTTTCACTATGTATGTACAGGTATTTATTTACTAGTGATAGTAACAGTGGGTATATTTTAGGAAAATGGTACCAATTTCTATTATTATTATCTCATTATGTATTTCCCATACCAGTATGGGTATTATGATTATGTGCAAAACTTTTACTCTTTTAAAGCTTAGTGTTTGTGGTTGTGTCAAGAAAAGAATGAGTATCTAAGTAGCAATTTAAACAATATTGGTTGTCTAGTGTAGGAAATTGGAAAAGAAGATTTCCGTGATACGTGTATAAATATAAATTCTTCAGTAAACTTCATACTCAGTAAAATATAGATAAGTTAAGGGAATGAACATAAATCTATGTAAAAGAAGGAGATTATATTTATTCTCTGTAAAGATAAAATCACACATATACATGCTTAAAGAAGTTTCTTTTGATATAATAGTAGAGGGAACAGTCGGTCGAGGGTACAGGTAGAAACCTAACCCACGACACATTTTTCCTCGAAGAAAAAATATACATGGAGACTGTAGGTGGTCCGGTCATTGAGATAATTACCAAGATATAAAAAAATATATTGTAAACAGAGAGAATTAAACTGGAGTTTCTTATTATTTACAGTAAAGACAGAGAAACTCGTGTTTCACAAGAAAAACAGAGTTAAGACTGACTGTCGAGCTTAACTACTTAAATTAATACGAATGAATAATTGAGTATAAGCATTAAAAAAAAAATTGGAACTGAAATAAGTTGATACATTTGCGGAAATAAGCCTTTCATATCATTAAAATAGCGAAAGGTCACAGTATGTCAAATATTATATACAGTACAAACAAATAATATCTATTCCAAAACAACAGTTAAAATCCCATGGCATTCGCCATTCAATACTTTAACTGACTAAGAGTTGAAATCTATATTTGAACCCTCGACTATACTAATTTCCATGTTGATTAAAAGGAAAGAAGATTACAATGGACAAGCCACTGTGTGCAAAATTTTCACATAGATTCCAAACGTAAGAAAAAAAAGTTACAAAGTAATCTTTAAACATTCGACAGTGTCGAATAGAAAAATAATTTACAAGTTGTGAACCCTACATAATAAAAGTATAATGAAATGCTACAACAAATAAGATTCTGTGAGGGTAGGATTATCTGAGGCCCAAGGGTCCTGGCCAGAATCCTGTCCGTTACAATTCTCATTATATAAAAACTGAAATAAAAACCTAAATAATGTCGACAGTTTATTTCATACAACGAGCCAAGATTTGGGTTTCTAAACCCCAAAAATTGCTAGCATAATTCATCCAAGGCAAAGAATCTTATGAGTCTGAGCGCAAGAAATATGAGTACCTAGATATGAGCGAAATGTATTAGTCATGTATTGCAGTAAATGAAATTGCGAAAGTGTTATTCTGCAACCAGGAGAGCTTCCAACGATGAGATAGAAAACCTATAACAGATAGCCAAGTAGACAAGATAGTAAGGAAAAAAATTCCCAAGAAGCAAAGCATTTAGGTAAAACAAACAAAGATCTCTGTGATAAAAAAATTTAAGGAAATTGATAGAGTTTGTTACCTGTGGAAAGAATTTTTCACCACAATAAATTTATCTTCATATTGAAAGCCTTAAACACCGAGAAACAAGGCGGATAAGAACCCAAGTTAATAGTTTAAAACCCTGAGAATATGTATGCATAGGAAAATATTGTAAAAACAGGGAAGCAAAGTTATTCTTAGCTGTGTTGTAGTGGAGAGTACAGGAACTGAAACAACAAGAGAAGCCATGTAAACTAAGGTCTCATTCCTCCTATAGCGCACGATGTTCTGCAACTGGGACTTAAAAATCATCATGCTACGAAGCCAGAAGGCTCATCACCTCTGAGGAAAACCAAATCAAAGAGGAAGACACAGTAATGGCAGAGCTATATCCCAGAGCAGAGGAGCTAATCACAAGCACAGTGACAAAATTCTAGCAAAGCCTAGGGTTGTGGGGTTAACAAAGTAATTATCGCCTAAAACGATCACCATCGATCATCCAGAATTCAACGGTGGAGATCTCAGGTGAAATCATTGAAAATCGCAAATGATTATGGAGCATCTCTCATATATCCGGGGACATTATTAACCAGTACATGCCAAATTTAGTTGCTATGACGTGTCAATTGTATCTCGGTTGTATCAATGTTAAAATATCCTTCCATATGTGGGTTGAAAACATTAATAAATTTTAAAGTTGATGCTGCTAGTTTAATACCATAGCCATAAAGAAAAACATATAATATGACGAGATTTTCCAAGATGGACGAGGTTATTGTCTTATGCTGGTTTAAGATTGGAGTTATTACAAGGATTGGTTTAGGTTAGTAGCTTTTGCTTTGCATTTTGTTAGAAGATTTTTTTTTTTTTTTAATTAGGTGTATGTGTATGTCAAATTATTAATTAAATTTAAATATGCTTAGAAAATGATAACTTTATTTTGTATAATATAATTTGTCTGAATATGTTATCTATATTTCATGAAAATATTGTTATTTTCAATTATAAGTTTATTAATTAAATTTATTAAGTTTGTATATGTTTATTAATAATTTGGTTCATTTTTATTATTTAAATTTATCTTAATGTGATAAACAATTGTTACTAATTTTATTAGTAAAAAAACAATTACAATATAACAAATTGAATTTTGTTATTTTTATTATTTGAACATTTTATTATGATTTGAACCAATAATTAAATATTTACCTTTATTTATGGACATCACAAAATCTCCTTTACATTGAGCTTTACATTACTTTTATCTTTTTATTATTTTTATATTATTTTTATCTTTTTATTCTTCATTCAAGAAAGTCTTGATGATCGATTCCCATTGGGATTCGAAACGTCGACACTCGTTCTTTAGTACTGTGGATAATCCAGGAAGTTCTTTAAAAAATGATCATCGCATGAATTTAAAAACCAAAATTAGGTTAATATCTAAATATTTACAAACATTTAAATCACTACAGCATTATCCTATATTAAAATATTTAAAATTAATTTTAATAAATAGTTATTAAAAATTAAGAAATAAAAGAATTAAATAATTCAAAACATAAAAAATCAGATTTCTAATGATGAAAATAAAAAATTACTTTTTTATTATATAAAAATTGAAATTATATCTAAAAGTGAGATGAAGTTGACAATGAGATAATATATTAATAATTAATTTAAAAAATTAGAAATTACGGGACAAATAAAATTTAAAAACAAATATAAAATTATTTATTAAAAAAAAAATCAAATATATTTTATATGAATAAAAGTATAAAAATAAAATAAAATAAATTTATAATAATAAGAAAATATTATAATGAAAAATAACATAATAGAAAAAAAAATTATTTCCTACAAAAAGGTAAACATTATCCTATAAAAAAAATGAAAATAAATTTATAAATAATAACAGGAAAGACCTAACATCCAATATAAAAATTCTAATTAAAAATAATAAACTATCAAATATTTATATCCTTACTAAAATTACTTTCAAAATATTAAAAATATTCTTTCCTAATTATAAATAATAACATAAATGAATAATTATATTTAAAATTAATCATACAACTTATTTTTAATTAAAAAATACTTAATTATATATATTCAATATACCATATTGACATAGTAATTTATATATATAGGCAAAAAAAATTATTAATTAATAATTATAGAGGGAAACAAAGAATTTAAGGATAAGTGGAATTGAGAACACTGAATTTCGTACATAGTAGCCTAAGGTTACTTGGAATACTATGTATCGAAAACAACACAAGAGGATTGGTATTATGCCTTTCAAATTTAAATATAGTGAATAACATTGGTTGTGAAATGGAGATAAACACCAGTAGTGTTTCTAAGTGGTTCAATGAAAAACATTTACTTTAAATCATAAAAATGTCATTATGTACCATCATGTTGTTTAGACAAACTTGTGTTAAAGTTTGCATTTGTTTAACAAACGAAATGCACATTCTGGCACGAACTTTCAATATCATGCAAATGTCACTTTGTACAATCATGTTGTTTAGCTATACTTGTGTTAAAGTATGCATTAGTTTAACAAACGAAATGCACATTCTCGCACGGACATAAAATAAGGGTTGATGAGAGAAACTTAATGTCTAATTGTGACTACCTACATGGAAAATGGAACACATTTAGATAGACACATAACAATTTGTACTTGTCGAATTAAAATAGTGTTCCCTATGGCCCTTGCACACTATGTTCTTTCTTTTCATTATGTACTTAATCTCCGTGTTTTCTCTATTTGTTGGTTGAAGTTAACATTAGATTTATCCCATGTACTTTAATGTTTTTTTTCAGACTTAATTGATTGGTATACCATTTGAATCTCTTATTTTATTTATGGTATTCATTTGAATGTTGATGGAGTTTAAAGATCAGAAATTATTATTGTTCTACTATTTTTAAATTCTGGTATGCTCTTCGTTTCTTTTGGAGTGTAAGATTACCTAATCTTAAAAATTTTATAAATTTTTAGTGTTGAGACTCTTAAAGTCCTCAAGTTTAGGTAATTTTTTAAAAAAACAAATTTTGATATATTTCGGTGAAAGATTGATCGATTTTAAACATATTTCCACCATGCTTATGAACTACTTACCTGGTGAATTTTTGTTTGATTAAATTCCATAACTTTTACATAAAGGTGATAGGAGTTTGTAATAATGGTAAAGAAGCAATTTTATTTTCAATTTTGCTAGTAGAAAGGCATATAAATGTGAATATATGGGTTCCTAGTGAGATTTAGAGAATGTATATGAGAGCTTGTAGAAATTATTACCCATTTTGTATTAGGTTCAAACCAAAATTTAATTAAAAGAACTCCACTGTACTTCAGATCAATGTCAAAGTTCAGTAGCATAGAGGATAAATAAGCATGTGTTACCATTGATAATTTATTCCACTAAAACTTGGCGTGGCACAATGACGTGTCAAATCTCTTGAGTTCTCATGCCAATCTGTCATACCACATCATCACATTGTCACATGTCACACTATGAGTAGTTCCATGTGTCACCTAGGATAGGGCCATTTGGGCACCTAAAAGTGTCAAATTTGCAAGCCACATGTCGTAGCCATGTCATACCAGGTCGTCACCTTGTTGGAATGTCAAGCCCACTTGCTCCACATTGTTAGAGTCTTCCAATCATATTTTGACACCTCTCATTAAGGCCACGTATCCTTGCTATTGAAAAAGTATTGTTGTCTTGTGTTTTGTAAGCATTTCCTTAGATAATTTAAAAGGAGTATGGATGCTAAATTTGCATTATTCATGATAATTTCTATGAAGGGAACATTTTCTATTGTGTTCTCTATTATCTATGTCATTTAAACCACTTTTGTAAAAAACTTAAAACTAATTATTCAAGGCGTGATAGACATCAAATGTGAGGGAATTTCTGTTATGAAACTAGCTCAAAAGATAGAAGAAAAGAGAGATCAACACCTTAGAAATAAGTCACTTTGAGGGGGAAGCCTCATTTACATTACATAAATGAAAAATTCTTGGATGATACAATTGAAAAAACCTCCTTCTATATATAGGAGTCCATGGGTTCACGATACAATCCTAGCTGACCTAACAATAATAATGTAAGGAAAAAATAATAATATTGGGGTTACAGGGGTACAACAATAACAATAAGGGTGTTACACTAACAACAATAAGGGACTACGCCACTAATATAGGGACCTAACATGTCCCTCTCCTTCAAAAAAGTGTTGTCCTTAATGCTTTAGTAGCTCTGGATGCTTATGTATAAAATTCTCAACCTGCCATGTAGAATCTTTAGTGGGTAAGTTCTTCCACTTGATGAGATACTCTGAAATTGGTCGATTTCGTAGCTGTCGAGTTCTTGTTTCTGTGACTACTTCAGGTTCTAATATGAATTTTCCTTCCTCATCAATTTTTGGAAATATTGTTTGAACTGGAATTTTGTCACCAATAACCTTCTTTAAGCATGAAACGTAGAAAACTGGATGCACTCGTGAAGAAGAAGGAAGCTCCAATTTGTATGCCATAGTACCAATATTTTGCAACACTTTGTAAGGACCATAGTACTTTCATGATAATTTATTATCCTTCTTAGCTCGCTTGAGGGACATTTGTTTTTATGGTTGCAGCCATAAAAATACCCAGTCTCCTACATCAAAACTTCTCTTGCTGCAATGTTGATCTGTCTGTTGTTTCATTCGATTTTGTACCAAATTTAGGTTATCCTTTATGACTTGGAGAACTTCTTGTTGATTATTGATGTGACCTTCCACTACTTGAACCTTATAATTTTCTCTTAAAGAGGATGTGATGGACGGTGAATGATATCCATAAAGTTCCATAGATGGGGTCATTTTTGTCGCAGTATGGAAGGAAGTGTTATACCACCATTCAGCGAGAGGTAACCACTTGACCTACTGTGTTTGTTTATCAAATACAAAACAACGAACATATCCTTTCAAAAACTTATTCACTATCTCAGTTTGACCATTGGATTGAGGATGATAAGATGAGCTATGAGCTAGTTGAGTACCCAGAAAAGAATATAATTATGTCCAAAATTTTCCAGTAAAAATGGGATCTCCGTCGCTTACAATAATCTTTGGGTTTCCATGTAGCTTTTGAATTGTTTCGATAAATGCAGTAGCAACTGTACTTTCTTTAAATGGATGAGATAATGCACAAAAGTGTGCATACTTGGTAAGTCTATCAACTACCACCATGATGACACTCTTTCCTTCAGACTTGGGTAAACATGTGATAAAATCCATTGAAATATCCTTCCAATGTTGACTTGGAAGGGATAAAGGTTGTAGAGGACCTAGGGTCTTAATTGTTTCAACTTTATTTTGCTGGAAACCAAAAATTTTGGCACAAACTTTTGAATATAAGATTTAAGGCCATCCCAAAAAATTATTTCTTCACCTGGTGGTAAGTTTTTAAAAATCCCGAGTTTCCTCCTAAACGAGAAGTGTGCAATTATAAAATAATATTTTGTTTTAGTTAGGAATTCTTACAAAGATATAAGCAATATTTGTACCATAAGGAATCATTTTTCCAACTAAATTTATCAGATGCACTAGGATCTTACTGCAACCTTTGAATGAGTGTCCACACTTCTTCATCCTTCTTCCATTCATAACTTGCTTCGGTTATCCAATCTAGTTTGATAATAGAAATGGCACAAAGAAATTCTTCTACCTCTTCATCCTTTCTTGAGAATGCATTTGCAACAACATTTAGCTTCCCTTTTTCATAGATGATTTGAAAGTGATAACCCAACATCTTTGTGACCCATTTTTGCTGCTCCTCTGAAGATAGTCTTTGCTCCAAAAAGTGTTTAAGACTATCATGATCAATTTTTACCATGAAATGTCTTCCCATTAGGTAAGGTAGCCATTTCTTCAGTGCATGTAGTATTGCCAACATTGCCTTCTCACAAATAGCTTTCTGTAAATAATTTCCTTTGATTGGACAACTTTCAAAAGTAATGGGTCTTCCTTCTTGCATTAAAACAACACCAAATCCATTTCCCGAGGCATCACATTCCACAATAAAGGTTTTTGTGAGGTCTGGTGTAGCTAAGACCGATGCTAGGCACATTGCCTCTTTAATATTTTCAAAGGCCTTAGTTGCTTCATGAGTCGATGAAAATGCATATTTATTCAATAATGTTGTTAGAGGTGTTTCTATTGTGGCATAATTATTAACAAACTTGTGATAATATTTTGTTAACTCGATAAATACTTGCAACTGATTTATGGTTGTGGGTACTTTCCATTCCTTAATGGCTTTAATTTTGTTAGCATCTACCTTAAATCCCTCGTCAAATAAAATATGGCCTAGATATTCCAACTCTTTTTTCCAAAGAAACATTTGGATGTTTTTGCATACAATTGTTTCTCCTCCAATAGTTTGAGAACCTTGTCAACATCTTGAACATGATCCTTCCAAGTCCTTCTGTATATTATTATATCATCAAAAAATACTAGCACAAATTTTCAAAGGAAGGGTTTGAAAATGAAATTCATCAACCCTTGAAATGTAGAAGGTGCATTGGTAATGCCAAAAGGCATGAAAAAAAATTCATAATGACCCTCATGAGTTCGAAATGTTGTTTTCGGAATATATTCAGTATTAATTCTAATTTGATGATATCCTGAATGAAGATCCCACTTGGTAAAATAAATTGCTCCACATAATCCATCAAATAATTCATCAATCAAAAGAATGGGAAATTTATCTTTAATAGTGAGCTTATTGAGCTCCATATAATACGGAAAAATGAGCCATGATTCATCCTTCTTGTTCACCAATATTAGAAGAGAAAGAACTTTCAATAGGTTGAATTATACCAGCCTCTAACATTTCTGCAATCATACATTCAATTTCACTCTTTTGGACATAAGGATATCTGTAAGGTATGATGTTTGGAGGAACACTTATTAGAATCAAATGAATAGTAGGATCATGATTATGAATAGGTGGGAGTCCTTTGGGAGTTTCAAATTCCTTGGAATGAATATCCAAGATTTTTTGGAGATTAGGAGAAATAGATGGTTTTGATGTTGGAACTTCTAGTCAGCACAATTGTGCAATTACGCCTCATTGTTATTTCTTCAAAAGTTTTTCATGACATTATACCTTATTATATTCCCCTACTTCCCTATTGTTAGTGTGAATTCTAATCGCAAGGGTACAAAAAAATCTCACATTAGCTATGCATAACAAAGAGCCCTAACATCAAAGATGGGTGCCAATTTCTTTAGATATGGAGTTAGTTGACCAAGAAAAATGCTACAGAAATCCATATCTATGAAGTTAAAGATATTAAACAACAAATAATAAGATTTGCACCATGCATCCAATGAAAAAGACAAGAATATTTTTTAAATAATTTTTATATTTATGACACCTACAAAGTGAACATAGAAAGATTTTACTAGTCCCCCTCAATGGCATGGGTTTTTGTATTTCCTTAGTGCTTCGAATCTAATATCTCTCTCCCTTGATGGCGTATAAAACTGAGACAAAAATGGAACTCAAAGGGATCTCACAAGAAAAATGGTAGCAAAATATGACAATGATGCAAGATCAAACTCAGACCAAAAGTATAGATCCAGAGTGATATTTAAGAAACAGAAGGTGGTGAATGAATGGAAAAACCCTTATATTTATAACAAAATATTGAGTTAATCTAGATATTGGTGCATAATTAAAATATTATTAACCAAATCTAGATCCAAATTTCATGGAATATTTTATTATATTTGTTGGAGGGAAAAAGAATTTGAATTTCATCAAATCCCTTTATTTGTAAATAATAAATAAATAAATGATTTATTTATTATTTTAAGGATGTGGTTGAGTAATAATTAAATAAATAGTAATTTATTCAATTATTTACAAATTATTTAGTCAAATTTCACAAGGAATATTATTTAAATCATGTTTTAAATAATTATTCCTAGAAAATAATAAGATAAATAATAATTTATCTAAATAATTTTACTATTTTGGGTTAAATATGACCGGGAATTAACTTTTTTTTAACTAATTATCCCTTGAGGAAAATCAAACAAATATGGATTTATTCAATTTTTCCTCACGATGTTTTCTGTTTAAACCATAAACAACTTAATAAATTATGGATTACTAAGTTATTTTTCATAGTGAAAGAAATTTTACTTAGTGTAAAATTGGTCTTACATGGTGTACTTTGTTCCATCTAATATTAATAGGTTATATGGCCAAAACATGGTGTAACAAATTGCCCCCCAGAATGCAAGCGTTAGGAGCTAATCATATGACTAAAGTACGTTGTAAGAACTCAATCACCAGACATCGAAGGGGAAGTTAGAGAGAGAGAAATAGAAGGTAGACTAAAGTGCTATAGGACAAGACCCTGAGGAGGTGAGACTTACAGGTGTGACAAGTCCCTTTTACGAGTGAGTACTTGTTCTACAAGTGGCGGGGTAGGCATACCTATGCCCGTGAAGATAACAAAGTACAAAGAATAATGCGCCCAACAAACAAGGGACTGAACTATATAGTACATGCTGGCATAAACATGGGCCAGATAAAAACATGATAATAGACGCCACATACATATTGTGCCTATGATAACATCCAATACTTATACAAAAATATCTGAGTACATGAGATATAAATACAACCAAAGAGGCCCTGTAAAACAAGTTGGGGCTCTCAAAATCTGAATGATACATGAAAATTAAAAGGCATTGCAAGAGGCTGAGGCCAAAACCACCAAATATATGGAGCTGCATCGAAGGATGTAATGGAGAGGTCAGTCGAGCATGTGGGGGACTACCTGAAGGGCCACCCCCTCATGATGTCTGAAACATCTCACACATACCCAAGAATCACTAGTACAATATTATGTATCACTGAACCATCGAGTATACGGATCTCGATCATGTCATAAGGAGCTAGAGCTAAGAAATAATCAAGTCAAAGGACAATAAAGAGTCCCTTTTCCTAATCCGAGGCACCAAACAAGAGTGGAGGTTGGAACCAAGGTACACCGCCCTCTAGAATTGTCTTCTAGAATGAATGAGTTGATGTCGATAGAAGGACGTCTACCATAGGTGAGGCAATAAGCGATCCTCAACTAAGGCATGAGAGATAATAACCAGGGATGATGGTGGAATGGGGGGTACTGAGTAACGGGCGGATGACTTCCCTTGTTAGAGCATAAAGGGCATGAATGACCTAGAAGCATTAACTTGACACCAGAGGAGATAGGGGACAGTATGATTGAAAGGAAAAATGTGTGACACGAGAGAGGGAAAAAAAATGAAGGCTAAAAGACTATGGCAGGATACAAAGGGACTCAGGATAGACTCCATGAATGAAATGATGACTCAACTCAGATGCTCTAAACAAGGGTGACTCAATGATGCTGCCACATAGAATAGGCCTAGTGTGGACCATAAAAACATGAGTACAAGGTTGGTACTCACAAAAAAAATCTACACGAGCATGGAAAAGTATGAAGGCAATGTGGTGCCCCAAGTACAAGTGTTAGAAGTGAAGAAATTCAATTTTGAGGTGTGATTAAGTGGCCCTTCTTGGAAAAAATGTGTTCGGGTGAAGTATCAAATCACAAAAAAATAAAGGATACCCATTTTAAAGCTCAGCGAGAGATTTCGAATGGTATGGATTGTTTTTCAAATTGAGTTACGGCTTCGCCGCAATGGGCAAAAGAAAAATATGGGGTTTCTCCTTTAATAAGGCATTTTCCCTCCAAATTCACTTATTTGCATGCATAGCTATGGTGAATGTAGAGAGGATAAAAGTCCCTAAATCTTCCGGCGAGCATAGTGGACAAACCGACCATTGGAATCGAGATCTGTTAATTGCAGGTAAGAGGCCTAACCCTACCCTTTCATTTTAGTGGATTGAAAGTTCATTTTAGGTGCCTAGAGCTCAGTAACAGACCCCTACTCTTCTTCACAACTGGGTCACACTTTTTGGGGCATATCTATGACTTGGGTAGTGGGTTATGGGTAGAAAACTATGACATATCCCAGGATTTGCATGAAAAGTGCGACCTGTGAGAGAAGGGGATTTTGGTGTTGTTTCTTGGCTGAGAGCTGGGTTTTTATGATTGAATGCAGTCTTTCCTTTTTGTACATTGACAAGTATGATGGTTCTATGCAGATGTGGAAGAATTGAGGATCAAATGGGGAGAGAGAGAGAGACCAGGACATATTACGGTCAGATATTCTAGAGGATTATGGTGTTTGTACTGCATTTGCCAGGTTTTGGGTCCTGAAGTTTGGGGAGAAACCTTTCATGAGAGAAGGAGAACCATTGTTGGCCCGGATTTTTAGTTATTAGGTTCTGAACCATGAGGTCTTTATAGTGTAGGGGGACCGGTTGGAGTTGAATGTCTAGGATATATATTTCCTGAATGGTCTCCCACCACTTGGGATGGTGGGGAATACGTAGCTAGTGTTACCATGAGGGCAGAACATCATGGAGTCTATAGAGGGCCATTATCGACTAGGTCTCCATGTGAAGGGGACACGAATACCGATTGGGGATCTAGAGCGGCTAGAGACCCATGCTGTGGCTGCAGTGGTGCTGCGAATCCTGGGCAACTAGGCACTCGACCACATCATCGGGGGTCAGATGATGCTTGTTGAGAGTGTGCTGAGTGGGACCTACTATGGGTGGGACGAAATTATGTTGTCATCATTGAAATGACAATTTTCGCTATGAAACTGACAAGTGAACCATGAGTGTGCATATGGCACAATTTTCTACTCCCTCTTCCTTGAGAAGATCTTTACACCTCGATGTCACATAGAGATCCCGGATGGGGGCCCGAGAGAGCCAAAGATATGCGGTTAGGGGAGGTTACTTTTCAGAGGGGGAGGTAGGCTAGTCGGACGGGTGTTTCGACTTGCTTCTCACTCATTGGGATGAAATGCCACTGTACATAGATGACTATCCCTATAGTGGGATGAGTTATCGTGGGGACCCGGACTTCCCACTACCGCCTGGTCGAGTATGGGGCCCGATGGTAAGTGAAAAGTTGCTAATATTTTATGTGCATTTTAAAGTTTCAGAATATTGTATATGGTACTGATTCATTCACCTTTGGTATGCAGATACAGCACCCGTATAGCTGTATGGGAACATGGGATGGCCTGCGGTATCAGGAACTGCAGGACCTAGTGGGTTGAGAGCACCCCAAAATGAGGATGCAATGGCCCTCTAGGAGGACATCCGTCGTAGATGTGAGAGGCTTCTGACCGGTGTTTCAAAGCGTGGCTGGCAAGACATGGATGACCAATACATAGAGCCATGTATTGGTCTACCCTCAGAGTGGAGAGGGGTCATGCGGTGCATGGTGATGGCCGAACAGGGGATGCGTGATATACGAGCTACAGGAGTAGAGACATTGGCTCGAGATCCTCCATATAGTGATTAGGTGTAAGGGCATGTGGTGCCACCAGTTTTGAGTTTTTCATAACATGCTATGGCCATTTCATATGTATCAGAGTTGATGGACTCTAAAACATTTTGTACAACACATATAATGGATATGCATCATTTTTATAGTTTGTGTTATTGTCTTATCTTAAATGTGTGTGCTAAGTTCTAGTCTAGAATATTTTTTGCAATGCTATCTACATAGTGATTTTGTGCTCTAAATACATGACTAAATGTAATGATTTCAAATTCACGCATGAAAAGCTTCACTCATAAATAACTTATAAAAAAGATAGGATTATGCACACGATAGACACCATTCAATTTCATGATAAGAAGGAGGGAATGTAAATGAACATGAAGGTGAAGGATGTGATGGGAAAGGGCATCAGCTAATAAACCTCACACTACATCATATTTGGCTTGGTTATTGGTGGCATTACCAATGCATACGCCTTCCAAGATAACAAGTGAATGTAAGGGGGTAAAAATGGCCCAACCTTCCGAGGCTAGATTCTGGGAGTAGCGAATTGCACCATCAGGATAACTGATATAAGGTCTGGATGAGGGTTCCATCCGAAAGGTGCCACAAGACAAAAAATGGGAGGATGATGAACAATGCTGGAAACTCGAATGCAAGGTAGAAATCAAACAAAATCTGCTAGAGGGAGTACTCTGGGTAGGATGTCTACCACCTGTGCACCAACGGGTATGTGGTGTGTGGGAGCTTCCTTGGAGGCAGTTTATGTTTAGGTCACGAAAGTCATTATAGACATGGATGGTTCCATTCCTCTTATGGGTGGGAAAGATGAATTCAGGTGTGGAAATAGCTTCCATGATGTCATCATCACAGTAGAATATGGGGTGACTAGAGGAAGAGAGACCACATGAAACGACGAAGCTACCTGACTCATCATCATGAGAAGACAGGTTCACATGCACATCGTCATGGGGGGTGAAAGAAGAACAAGCAGATAAGGGATCTACTGATGTTGAGCCAAGGGTGTTCGCTAAAGGGACATCTAATGAAACAGAAAGGGAATTCTCAGAGTGAGCTACCACCATGGATCTCATGAATGATGATAGGTAGAGGATGGTGGCCGAGGTCTCTTTCATCTCGACATCAGGAGGGGGAATGTCAATGGGAGTGGGTAAATCCTCAGGTTGGACTGAAGCATACTACGCAAGGACAGGAGAGGTAGACTAGTTCTATTCAATCTCGTACTCTCGAAGTACCTCCAAAGAGGCACGGTAATGCGTAAGGTTGGGACAACAGTCGGTATAATGGCCGTGGAGGTCACAAAAAGCACAAGGTTGGTTGGTGTGAATATTCTTGGGGTTCTTGGCTACAGTCGAGGAAGGAATAGAGGCTTCAGGGACCGTAGACTCGGGGAACGCGACATTGACCATGGACTTGATACGAGGCAATTTAGGAAAATGATGGGTGGCATGACCGACAACATCACACAAAGCAAACCGGGGGGTATGCTTTGGAGGCTGAGGAGGAGCAGGGTTTGTTGGGGCGGCCTTGTCTTTAGGTACCTTCTTGCGAGCTTTTCCCTCTTCACCCAAAGCATTCGAAACAAAGGTAGGTTCCTGTTGAGGTGGCTGAGGAATGAAAGCAAAGGGATGGGTCATCAAGACCGGTTGAAATGGGGTCAAAGCAAGATAAGGTTTGGGCTGACCAGGTGGGATAATGGCTGGCGGATCAATGTACCAGACTGGGATCCCCAAGGCCATGATAGGAAGGGATAAGGTAGCCATAACAGGTACCAAAATTACTACACGAGGGGGACGTAGGAATGGTATCTGACTAAAGGGGTAATGGCTAGGTGGGACAGTTCCGAGATGGTTAAGGCTAGGAGGAACTATGCTAGAAAGGTAGATAGGCTCATGGGTAGTAGTTGTAGATGAGGGGCATAGAGGAGGGGGTCCTCAAAGCTGAGTTGAGGTGCTAGGAGTAGGTTGCATAGGGCGAGGCTGCTAACTAGTCGAAGCGGGCCACTTGAGGGTGGACTGAGATGATTACATCATGCAAACATTTGACGAGTTGGGATCAGACACAGGAGGAGAAAGATAAGGTAATCAACTGAGAAAAGATGAGTCTTTATAGATTATGGGTGAAACATTGGTCAAAGGTTTTACTATTTGTTTATTGACCACTAAAGAGATGGTGGAATCAAGGGAGGTCTCAGACTTTGGTTCGTAATATGTCAACTGGTTGATGGTGACAATATTTTTGTTGCGAGGAAATCACATATTACAGTGAAATATAGATGGGATAGAAGACATTGCATAAGTGTAGCTAAAACCCCATAGAATGTTGTAATCTAAGGGGGAATCAATTATTTCTATGTCACCACAAACTGTCTTTCCCACAAGAGTAATAGGACAATTACAGAACAAGCCTATGGGCTGGGAAGAGTGGCCATCCCACACTTGGAGGATGATAGTGGAAGGGGCCAACTCAGGAGATCCAAGTTGCTTCCAAACTGAAGTGGAAATCACACAGGTGGATGCCCCCTTGTTAATGATACAATGGGAGACGTTGGCATTCCTGATCTTAACATGGATTTGGAAGGTGACGAAAGCAGTAAGGGGAGGATGTTCTGATCGGTCAACATCGAAGATGATCAAACAGTCATCTAAAGGATCCACAGTGCCCATGGCAGTTAGTAGAGGTTTTCGTTGTGAAGGGTATGACTGGAGGAGTTCCAATGTTGAGATTGTTGGAGGAGATTACGCCAAATCATCTACTATACTATACAAATTAAAAACTTTTCCAGAAGCAACATTTCAGCGTAATGGTCCCTTGGGGATCTTGGTATGAACCTCTACCTTAGGATGAGGGATCTATAAAGGACCATTAGTTGTCGAGAGAGGCTCTGTGGTACCTGAAGAAGGGGGCTCGGGGTTAGATATAGTGGGAGGCTTGTTGTACTGACGGCACTGAGTCTCAAGGTTGAGGTCAACGTTAATGGGTTGGTCAGAGTTTATCATGAGAATCTAGTAATATAAGGTACCAAATGGAGGAGGTTGAGTGGCTGCCTCACCTTCAAGGGGTCGGGTAGCCATGAATCTTTGTTGGGGGAAGGAATCGTAAACACAGACAATTGGATAGGTGCAGCATTGGGAGGAATTGAAGGAGAGGATTGTGGTCCTGTAGATGCTGCTTGAGTCTACCACATTTGACACATTTGAGATAAAAGAGGACAATCGTGGGTGTAGTGACCATAGACACCGCAACAATAACAAGGCTTACTCATGCGAACATGCATGTCCTGCTTGGGCTAAGTGCCCTGTTGCTGGTTAGTAAAGTTAGGTGCATTCCGTTGGGGATTAGGTCCTGGATTACCTTGGTTTTCTTTCCTCTTCTTTCTGGAAGTATGAGGATTAGTGATGCCCTATTGTGCATACACCTACCCCTGTGGGGGTGGTGGTTGTTATTGCGGAGGTTGCGAAGGCGAGGGATGTGGGGGTGCTAATGTTGGATGAGCTCGAGCACCATGTTGTGGATACGAATAATAAGGAGGTTTGGCAACATTGTGGTAAACAAGTTGGGAAAAAGGAGGAGGCATGTCGTATCCTACATACATGGTACTGGGAGGGGGAAAAGTGTTGGAGGAGCTAGCCGCTCCTTGAGGGAAACCATAACTCATGGGAGAATGAGTGTATGGATGAGAAAGGGCTCCAACGATTCCGTCGGTGGCATGGGATGCCTCTAGTGTGTTGGCACCACCAGGTCTAGGCAGATCAGGTAATATGGTATAAAGATAACTAGATTGTGCGTAGATCAAGTCATATTTCAATGCAATCTGGAGAGCAACATCTTCAGTCTAAGGGAAATGATATGCAAAATATTTTCCGACAGCAAGAAAAAGGGATCTGAGAAACCAGTCCATGTAGACATGGTCTTTGAATGAAGGGGCTTGACATAGGCTCTTTCTTCTCTGTCATTCCTAGAAATGATCAGATAGGTGGGTCACAGACGATTATGTTCGGTACCAGTATCATAATGAAGGGGAAGCTAGAAGTAAGGCAGAAAATCTCTGTCAAGAGTCGCAAAAGTAGTATTAAAGGAGGAGGCCTGATATACATACCACTTAGAAGCTTCTCCATTAAGTGTACGTTGGAACAAACGAAGACAGACACAGTCATCGGTGATGGAGTTTGACGAACACCAGAAGTGCAAACATCGAACATGGTTTGTAGGATCTCCTCCAGCAAGACCTTCAAACTTGGGGATTTCGGAAGGGAGTTTGGTTGGCATAGTAGTCCAACCAGGATCATGGTGCCTGGGTTCATTGATCAATTGGTGAAAATCGGGAAGACTAAGACTTGCCATATAAGGGAGCAAGGGAGCAGCCGAGATAGTTCCTGTTGCAGTCCCACTAGTAGTATTCCCAGCATTAGGGCCAGGGCTACCACCAGCGTTAGGTCCTGAACCAGACATGGTGAAGGTGGCAGGGGGAGAACTGCGGGTAGAACTAGAAGGGGAACCCGATGAACTAGAAGCAGAGTTTGAATGGGGACTTGGCGAAGGACTAACTTGAATCCTACGCGAAGGAATAAGTATTCCTAATGGAAACTGAGGATGACGGCCAAAAATTCTCTCGGATAACCACCTTAGGGGCGCAATGATAGAAACACAGATCACAAAAGGAAGAGAGACCAACAAGGCAAGCTGGTGTAGGATCAAATGATTACAATGTCGAAACAACGGCAAAAAGGTGTGGGATCAAATGATTACAATGTTACAGTCTTTGCCTGGCGGTGTAAACTAGGTGCTCTTCACTTAGGGTATGCGTGTTAAGTGTGTTAATTTTGATTTTTAAACCCATACGTGTGTAGAGAAAAAATAAAAAGTGTGTTTTATAGCTGTAAATAAATCTGCAAATAACAATAAAGTAAATTGAATATGATAGAAAATAAATAGCTAAAGATGCATCAATCTAAACCCAAGGAGGGAGGCTTCCCAACAACTAGTCTATGGGTGGGAAATAATCTAGTTAAAACACACAAAAATAGCCAATGGATCTATAGTCAGGAGGGACAATGATCTGAAGGTTAGATCTGCTAGAAATAGGTGAAAAAAATAGCAAAAAACCAGAGGGAAAAGTTTTTCCAATGAGGTGGAAAAAGCCTACAACCTGAAGGGAAATGGAGGGGACCCTAGAGGAGGACCAAAAAAACTTAAAAGAGCTATTTTGGATGTATGAATGACCAATGTGAAATGGATCTGAAGTTACAGGATCATATTTGAAAAAAGGGCTGAACACACTGAAATCTAGGATGACCCGCTTCAGCAAAACTCCTCGTAGAAAGGTCGAAGTGTACTGAAGCCCTAGGGGGATAGGTTCCTACTTCAACATGTAAAAGAGAGCAAGTGCAGGTCCAAGACGGGTGGAGACGAAGGTCAAACAACCGTGATCATTAGCCCATACAAACCTAGAAAATTCACAGAAAAATTCCCACAAAAAGTACAGGTCATAGTTTCTGACCTATTTTCAGCAGAGGTCACAGGTCTTAGGCATTTGTCTGCATCCTAGAGGTTGAGGTCACAGATTTTGGCCCAAAAAGTGCAACTTGCACTACCGGCACTCTCGGAAGTAGGTTTAAGAAAAAAGTGTCATTTCAGGTGTGGCTGATACCTGTCACATGCGCAATAGTCCCAGAAACACAGGGAAGTTATAATTTTTACTATTTTAGGGTTTCAAGGCTTAAAAAAAATGTCAAGAAAATCAAAACAAGAAGCTAAAGAAAAACCCTAGGGTTTGAAGTAGTTGGTCATGCAGGGATCTCAAAAATGACATCGGTCATAATCATAAACCCTTGTGGAGTCACGAGTTGTTAGTGCAAAGTACGAAAAAACCTCGCTTTAGTTGTGCATAATAAAGAGCCCTAACATCAAAGATGGCTGCCAATTTCTTTATATATGCAGTTAGTTGACCAAGAAAAATGCTACAGAAATCTAGACCTATACAATTAAATATATTAAAGAACAAATAATAAGAGTTGGACCATGCATCCACTGAACAAGACAAGAATATTTTTTAAAGAATTTTTATATTTATGACACCTGGGAAGGGAACATAGAAAGATGTTACCAGTCCCCCTCAATGGGATGGGTTCTTGTATGTCCTCAGCACTTCACATCTAAGATCTTTCTCTTTTGATGGTGTAGAAAACCCAAACAAAAAGGGAACTCAAAGGGAGCTCACAAGAAAAATGGTAGCAAAATATGACAATGATGGAGGATCAAAGTCAGACTAAAAGTATAGATCCAGAGTATTCTTTAGGCAACAAAAGTTAGTGAATAAATGGAAAACCCCTTCTATCTATAACAAAATATTGAGTTAGTCTAGATATTGGTGCATAATTAAAATATTATTAACCAAATCTAGATCCAACTTTTATGGAATATTTTATTATATTTGTTGGAGGGAAAAAGAATTTGAATTTGCCCAAATTCCTTTATTTGTAAATAATAGATAAATACATGATTTATTTATTATTTTAAGGACGTGGTTGAGTAATAATTAAATAAATAGTGAATTATTCAATTCTTTAGAAATGATTTAGTCAAATGTAACAAGGAATATTATTTAAATAATGTTTTAAATAATTATTCCTAGAAAATAATAAGATAAATAATGATTTTCCTGTTTTGTGTTAAATATGACCAGGAATATGAATTAAACTCTTGTTTAACTAACTATCCCTTGAGGAAAATTAAAAAAAAATGGATTTATTCAATGTTTCCCCATGGGGTTTTCTGTTTAGACCATAAAAAACTTAATAAATTATGGATTACTAAGTTATTTTTCATAGTGAAAGAAATTTTACTTGGGGTAAAATTGGTCTTACATGGTGTACTTTGGTCCATATAATAGTAATAGGATAGATGAACAAAAATTTGTGTAATGCCTGTGATACCCCGTAATTTGATATCCTTTCCTTTCGAAAAAAATTTCAATAAAATTTCTTGGAAATTAAAAGCTACCATCCCCAAAGATTGTAACCATTGTACTCTTAGTACAACATCAGCACCTCCCATTGGAATGGAAAACATTGGACTATTCAATACATATTCCCCCATGGTTAGGTTGATATTATGACATTTTCCAGAGAAATTTATAGTTCCTCCATTTCCAACCATCAGTAGACATTCTGGTGTTGGGTATATGAAACAATTCAATTTCTTGGCTAACTTACAATGAATAAAATTATGGGTACTACCCGAGTCAATCAACACTATTACCTTTTTCTTCTTGCTATGTCCTTTTATCTTGAGAGTTTGAGGAGTGGTAATTCATGCCAGTGCATTACATGAAATGGTCAGACCCATTTATTCTTCTCTAGGGTTGGTTCCTAGTGTATATCCTCTTCTTTTGAAGTTTCTTATTTATTTTCATCCTCTTCTTCATAATCTATGTAAAATAATTTCTTCTTAGAACACTTATGACCTTTGGTGTATTTTTTATCACAGCTGTAGCAAATCCCTTTTGCTCCTTTTTCTTCCAATTGTTGTTGTGTCAACCTTGTAGGTTGTGGAAGTCTAGGAGTAGCAACACTTCAATTTTTATAGATGTGAGTGGTAGGCTTCCTTGTCACCATAATTTTACATTCATTTTTTCTTGCCAACCTGAATGCCTTCTCCAATTAATCAGGTTCCCAAAGGTGAACCTCGTGCTCGATGTTATCATTTAAAGTCCTCATAAAGACATAAATCATGTGTTCCTCTGTAATATCAGTTACCCTTATATTCAATTTTTGAAAGTCCTCAATGTGCTCCACCACTGAATCCTCTTGTTTGAGATTTATCAATTGGCTAAATAAGTTGTTGTTCTTTGTATCCTCATAATATGCTATCATTTCCTCCGTAAAAATTGTCTAACTGACAGTTTTTTTACGGGAGAAAAGCCATCGATGACATACAAATGTATTTTGCTCTAAATGTAAAAATGCAATGTGTAACGTTTGTGTGTTTTGCACATTATTGAGATCAAAATATTTCTCCATCTGTAGTATCGATGTTATGGGATCCTTTCCATCAAACTTCCTCATATTCATCGTTGGAATATGGTGTTCTTCCATCCAACATTAGAGTTTATGAAATCACGATTAACATTTATTTTGTTCTCATCATGAGTTTCCTCTACTATTTTTTCGTCATTTGGAAAATTTTCTTGTATCAACTTTGTCATACCTTCCATGTCTGATTTTAGATCATTCTTCATGTTTTCCATGTTGTCTTTCATTTTTAATCGATCTGAGCTTCCATGTCATCCATCTTAGCTTCCATGCCGGCTTCCATTATTTTTTCAATAATAATGAAAAATACATTCTTCAAATTAAGAAAATTTTAATTCAAGTAAATAGATAGATTGCTAAAATCCTCGCCTTGCTTAAATCTTGCCTAATTAATAAGAGATTGTACAATTAATAATGATAAAGAAAAAAGTTTATTTTATTTAACAATTTTTTTTTATTTTGATTTATGTTTAGAAGTGAAATGAAATGGAATTTTTTTTATAAATTAACACATGACTATAAAAATAAAAATATGAAATGGAATTTTTTTTATAAATTAACACATGACTATAAAAATAAAAATTATAAACAAATCAATCTAGAAAAAAGACATCAATTGATTAGTTATTCAAGCACAATCATGAACCCAATAAAAGCAAAATATGAGGGAAAGAACTAAAGATTAGGAGTAATTTGGTAATTAATGAAACATAAATAAAATATCAAAGAGAAAGAAAATATAAAATTAAATGAGAAAAAATAATAAATAAATAAAATTATTTTAAATAGAAAATAAAAATAATATAAAAAACAAGAAGGAATATTGGAAACATCTAATATTATGTTCCTCTATGATAGCTTATCCTTGTTTTGTTGTCAAAATTTAACATAAGTTGTATACATGTTGATTTGTAAAAGCATTAGGTGTGGGTAAATTATTATGGATAAAAAAGAAATAGTTGAAATCAAATTTTCCTAGGATTTGGGAAATAAAGACATTTATTCTTATTCTATTTAGAAGAAATTGATTGTTATTCGTGATTCGAACACTTCAAACACAATCATTAATATGATGATTTTAAAATGCTCTAAAATAAGTAAAAATACACTTACAAGTGCAATTTCATATTTGGTAAAAGTTAAAAAATTATAAATATATATATATATATATATATATATATATATATATATATAAACCAAATCAAACACAAGTTTAAAAATAAATAAATTAAACTAAATAGAAAATGAAAATAAAAGGAAAAATATTAAAAAATAAAAATAATCTGGTAATAAGTCGAGACTAGATAAATTATAAAAAAACAAAAATTAATTTAAATAATACTATGAGAGAAAATAAAATGAAAAGGAATCCAAAAGAAAAAGACTTATTTTAATTATTATATGACTATAAAACAAAGTAAACTATCCAAATGCAAATGGAAATGTTTTCCTTATTATTACGCCGAAGCGTTTTATTGTGGAGCTTTTCACCGCGACACTGTTCAAAGATTAGTCGTAAGCCACCTATCCGCCACCTCTGCTGAACCTGCGTTGTTTTGCACAATAAAAAGTGCAAAGGCTAGTTTAGGATTTTATTGCAAAATCTACGCGTTTTTTGGTATGTATGATTTTTTTTGTTTAGGATTTTATTACAAAATCAACATGTGTTTGGCAGGTTTAATTTTAGTATTATTTATAAATTTATATTAAATGTGTATGTGAGTGTAATAGCAAACTTATATTTCTAAATTTACTTTATTGCTACAACAAACTATTATCAGATTCCTTACTGATTAATTTTGAGCAAATCAATAAAAAAATCTGTATTCGTTTTCGTATAAGATAGAAATCCATGATTATTGTCAACCATCTTGAAAAATTTTTATTCAGAAAAGCTTTCTTCTTTTATCCAATGCGAATTGCAATAGCGTAGAACTCTCCCACGGGAGCTTAACTTGCTTCCCCAATTGACTCGAAGATAATTCCGTCTACGTAAAATTCAATCTGTCGTTTATTTTTTAAAATTTTTGTAGACGGTGCTCTTCACTTCATACCCAAACTGATCCGTTGGGAATCCAACGGACATAATGAAACTTAACAAAACTTAATAAATTACTCGAAAGTTTGACTGTTCTGTTCCGTTTGTGCTGAAAATTTCGATGTGGTCGTCGATTTCATCCTATCATGACTGACACGTAGCCCTAAGATCATATTTAGATTGTTCCATTGCGATCCAACGGATATAATCAAATTGTTCGAAAGTTTGAATGGTCCTTTCCCCTTCGATATTAGCCGTTGAAAGATAACAAGGCTAACACGCTAGGAACGCATGCCAAGAAATTGACCAAATGGTAAAAGTGTTCATTTAAGCCTTCATATAAAGGTTGAATATCCCTTGAGCTGTAACCGTTCATCGCCTTCTTGTGAAGATTGAATATCCCTTCAGTTGTAACGGTTCATCATATCCAGATCGATTGTTATTTTTAAAAATATGGTGCATTAGGATCCAAGATATATAGAGCATTTCACTAAATGCATCTATATTTGCCTTTCATGAAAGGCTGACTCAACGCTTCATTTATTATGAAGTTTGTTGTTCAGATGGTGGTATACCATTCTTAAGGATTAAATCACACATTAACAAATCATTTGAAGAGAAGGCTATGAAATGACTCCATTTTCATTTGTTTATATTTAATTCCGACCTTCAAAAATGGGTAAATAAGGTAAAGGCCTTTGTCTTTTTAATAATTGGTAAATATATTTTAAATTGTTATTATTTTGATTAGAAAATAAATCTATTGATCCAGTTTTTTTATTATCGTCACAGTTATAAAATATTTTGCAATATTTAGAATTTTTAGAACTTTTTTATCTTTATACTATTCATAACTAATTATGTATCAGAGTTATAATGTGAATCTTAATATTGTTAATAAAAAGGTTTAAAAAATATAATATTAGTTAATCACTAAGAAATAATATTAAATTAATTATTAATATTAAATTTGTCAGTTGTTCATAATTAATATAATTAAATTTGATGAATATTTATTAGCAATTAAGTTGCAAGGTATTAAAGAGTTTAAAATAAAAAAATAAAAGATTAAACAAGTGTTATTAAATGCAAGGATATATATATATATATATATATATATATATATATATATATATATATATATATATATATATATATATGCAAAAAAAGAAAAAAATGTCAAATTTAATAATAGTAGAAACATTATAATTTATTTAGCTATGTTGTTTTAGTTGTTTTAATTTTCAATATTTTTGTACATAAATTTTTCTTAAAGAAATAGTGTGACCACTAAAGAAATAATGGAACACATAAATTTGCATGTCAACTTTTCTATATAAAAAATTTAAAAATTACAAAAACTATCATTAACTTGAAATCCTATAATATACTATATCTCTAATCAGAATAATAATCAATCTAACACTCAATCAATGGCATGTAAATATTTTTACATATTTTATGTTAAAAAAAATTAAACTAGAAATTGCACCGGATGTTGTAAATGAAATAGCTTAAGACATATAACACTAATTAATGTTTCTTTGACAATTTTTGAAAGATAGTAAAATATCAAAAAAATGTAAAGACCATGCTATTTTCTTTGAGAGATTGTGTGTAACTCACTAATATATATAACATATAATATGATGTTATTACTTTGTTTTAAATAAAGATAATTTAAAAAATAACCTTGATACAATATTTGAAATAAAAATGTATTTATGTTAAAAAATAGATAAGGCAAAACTTACTAAATTTAAATTTAAATAAATCTAAATATTAAATACACACTAATATTCTAATTATCAACTAATACACACTAATATTCAATAAATTACCATGACTTTTTAAAGCACAAAAAACAACATCCAAATAATATTTAGCAAAAAAAACTCTAGAGTACTTACTAAATTAAGAATACATAAAATGAAAAGAAAACTTTCTTAAATGAAGATAAATGTGAGAATATCTTTATGATTTTTCTTTAAGTTATTGTTTGTGACTCACTAATATCTATATATATATATATATATAAAGTTATTATTATATTTTAGATAAAATTAAATTAAATTATTTTTTTTCAAATTTATAATATTAATTATATATTTATAAAAATAAATGTAAATAAGTGCTACATAGCTATTACATGCAGCTTAAAGGTTGGAGATATTTTCTCTAAAAATTGAAAAGATGAAAAAAAATTAAATGATTTTGTAGCATATAACATAATCAATATAAAAAATAAAAAATTCTTACCTTATCAAAGTTTACCTTAACAAAGTTTCGCTGGATGAATGTTGCACTTCTAAATATATACATATATGACATACAAAACGAAAATCCTAATCCTTATGGTTCATAGCAACACGTAATAGTGGATTGGGTGATTTCTTCCCAGTTTTCTGAACCGCCACTTGCCTGTATGCATGATACCTGGCAGCATTATCAACTCTCGACAAAGTTTTGCATTTAATTATGCAGAGTGCACATTATCTATGGTTTTACTGTGTCACGACATAAGTCTTTAAGGTTAACATTATAAATAGCATAATTGCAATATCTCATAGTGAAAAAAATTGATTGGGAATCTAATTCGTAATCCTTTGGAATGTATGGAATTTATTAATGTTGTACCAATAGTCCCATCGGCTGACAACTATTCATACTATCTTCCATTGGATATCATGGGTGGAATCAACGGTAGAGAATGGCGGGGTAGTTGTTTAGGAGATAGACCTCCCCAAACCCTAACCGTCTCTGTCGTTGTTGTTGGCTTCTCGCCGTTTTTTCTCTACAGCACTTCGGCCCTTCGTCGCCGAATGGCTTACCCTGGTTTCCTTCGGCTTCGTTTGCCCTCTCAAGGCTTCAACTCCACAGGTATATTACCATACTACTGCATGATGCTCACTTTGATTCTGTTAGGGTCGTTTTCTGGTTAAACAAGTTTGGAGGCTTTTTCTTGCACGTCAGAGTATTCTTATTCGGTCTACCTGTATTATTTTTGGTTTAATATGGCGTGGAAGCAGTGTCTCATCCCGACATGTCCATGCCCACTTTGGTGTTAACGCAGATTTTGGTTCTCCCGCATGCTCCTTCCGCAAAAACTGACGTGAGCTGAGGAATGTTGGTGCTACTCTTTTATTCTAAATTTTACCTACATTTTCCTCCATGTATGGGGATTGATATTCTCCCATGGTTTTGTTCACAGGGATTCTCCTTCGAGCTGGCACAAGGGTTTTCATTTTTTTTAGGCAAAGGTTTTATGCCTCCGCCTTTTCCTTTAATCATTCTTTGTCGCTAGTTTATCATATGTCTGATCACTAATGTTACTTCGGTTCTCTAGTGCAGGTAACGGCTCGGATTGTTCCCTGGAATTCATTATTTTTCGTTTCCTTGCTACAGAAGTTAGATTCCCTCATGATTTTCTTTCTCTTCAGGTAGCCCATCTCCACTATATGAATTGTAAGTCTTGATAGAAGAGGACCTTCCACTTTCCTTCACAACTGCTCTCGCACTGTGAGATCTTTGAATATAATTTTTTCAAGCTTGCATGCCTGTTTGTTACGCTTATATCTTCTTCATGACGAGGGGCTTCACCCTTCTCGTGGACAAATTTAACTTGAGACTCTGTCTTGAATTTTTACCTTAATCTTTTTTTTGAAGATACACAGTATTCAGTGTCTGGATTTATGAGAGGATAACCCTCTGGAATCAATGATTTTCTGGGTTATATTATGCTTCAAATATTATAAAATACCTTCTCTCTTTTTACAAGTGTATTTACTGTTTCGTGTATTCTTGGTTCGATAATTACTGCCCCTTCTTCTCGTTGGAATAGTTTTCACACTTTCTAGTATATTCAGAAAATAGTAAAGAAATAATGTTTTTCTACATTTCCATGCACGTGTATAGATTTCGTTTTTACAGTTTATATACCAGTTCATGGTTTGCTTAGGCATGCAATTCACTGTTGTTCCTGTTTCCTTCATTTAGTGTACAGTTTTTAGTAGGATTACATCATTTAACTGGTATAATTAGAAAATTTACTCCTTTTATTTTTATTTAGATGCTCCGACCATTCTATCCATGTTTATCATAGAATTACAATTAACCACAAACTCAGGGTTTGGGGTTTCGACCCTAGACTCTGAGTTAACGGTTTCTTGGGTTATCATTCTTATAGTAGTACCTCTGTTTATTTTTCACCTGTTTATAGTAATCCACAAATTATTTTCCTATTTTTAGAAATAAACCAGATTTTTCATAATTCTGATTATATATTGTATTTTCTGAATTCCACTGTTTGTCTAAAGGTAAAATATACATATAACACATTTCTATACTTCCAATATGGAGAAAAATCATTTTCATCATTAAATAACCTAGATTATGACAATATGTGTATAAATAGATACACAACATATCCAGTAAATCAATACTTATCTGTTTTTCGAGATTTTCTGATGTTGTCCACCCTACCATGAGTGAGAGAATTACATCCTCAAATCCCCCCGTGCTCCATACCGAGTATAGTAAGTTGACAGAATCTTCCAGAAGCGACCTGAAGGCCTTTGGGCCAGTACTTCCTCCTTTCTAGGAATAGAGAATGCTAATTTTTTTCCACTCGTCACCACCAGCTCAGGAATACTCCACTCTCTTCACCCTTAGTCTCAGAACATAATCCCTCTTCCTCACTGGAATGCAAGTTTTATCCCTAGAGGAGAGGTAAATGTCTTCAATTGTTTTCTATTCAACTACTCTCAGTTCTTCGAATACTTTTACGATCATCCTTTTAATTTTTTTATGGAACCTCTATTCTATTAATAAATTTAATTTCATCCAAAAAATAATTTATTTTGTTTATCCGATAATCCTTTTTTGAACAACATAAATGTTTATTTCATATTTTCTCATGCATTCCAAAAGTAGACTTCCACCTAAAAATAGCCTGAGGCTCTATCCTAGTGTAGGTGCTTAATTTCACTAAGATCTTCTTGTTGGATCTCAAAAGCACGTAGCATTTTAGTAAGGATACATGGAACACGTTGTGCATTTGAATATAGCTGGGGAAGGCCAATCGGTACGCCACAAGTCCCACCCTTTACAATATCTAAAAGGGTCCACAAAAACTGGGAGCTAATTTAGCACAGGACGCCCACCTTAGTGTGCTTTGCTTTGCTTTAATCCTTACATACACATGGTCGCACACTTCAAATTCTTGATAAGTCCTCTTGTTATCCGCATACACCTTTTGTTGATCTTGAGTAGCTCTCATATTTTGTCTGATTTTTCTTACTTCTAATTCCATCTCAGCTAACATCTTAGGTCCAAGCATCATCTTGGTCTTGGGGCTGCTCCAATTGATATAAGTATGACATTGTCATCCATACAAAGCTTCGAAAGGGCTCATCATAAGAGACTCTTGATAACCATTAATGTAAGAAAATTCTACCACGTGCCAATATTCTTCCCATCCTATTGGTTTCTGCATCACGTACATGCATGGTATATCCTGCAGGATTTGGTTTATCTATTCAATTTGTCCATCATTCTAAGGATGGTAGGCAGTACTAAAATTAATTTGAGTTCCCAAACCTGTAAACAGGGTCTTCTAGAATGTTGAAGTAAACTTCACATCCCTGTCTAATATGGCAGTCTTTGGAATATGATGCAGTCGAAATATTTCTCTCATAAATATGTCTACCATTTGCATAGTTTTATAGGTAGATTTTACAGGTATGAAATGTGCTACCTTGCTTACCCTATCAACCACCACCATAATAGCTTCATTGTGTTTTTTGATCTTGGTAAACCAGTAATAAAGTCTAGGGATATAACTTCCCACTTCCACTCAGGTACTGGAATAGGCTGCAATAGTCCGGTTGGATGCTGATGCTCCACCGTAACCTATTGACACTCCAAGAATTTATTCAAATATTTTGTAATATTTCTTCGCATGCTAGGCCAGAAATAGGCCTTTCTAATTGTTGTTAGATTTATCTAGTACCCTAGATGTCCTAAGTAATTACTGTGGTGATATTCATTCATGATCAGCTCCTTCAAACCCCTTCTATTTGGAATATATATCTTAAAGGTTAGCTATTGATCTTTACTAACCTCGTAGTCAAAGGGTTTTCCTTTCCTTCTAGCTTCCTCCTCTTGCTGCCATAAAAACGGGTATTCCGAATCCTTCCCGGCTTCCTCTTTTACCTGATCTACAAACTTACATTCAATCTGGTTATAGCAAAGTTCATAAACACAATGTATTTTTCTGCTTAAGGCATCCGCCACCCGGTTTTCCTTACCTTTTACATGTTGGATATCCATATCAAACTCATTCAAGAAGGCATTCCACCTTGATTGTCAAACAAGCCTTAAAATATTTGGTTAGGCTGTTGTGGTTGGTTTCTAACACAAACCTTTTTCCTAACAAGTAGTGCCTCCATACCCGAAGTGCATGCACTACCATTGTTAGCTCTAGACCATAAGCTGAATATCACTGTTCATGCTCTTTTAACTTTCTTGATTCGTAGGCAACCACCCTTCCTTCTTGTGAGAGAATTTCTCCAACTCCTTCTTTGCAAGCATCAGTGCATATTTCAAATTCCTTATTGAAGTTACCTACTCTCAACACCGGGGTTGTGGTCAGCAAATGTTTCAACTTATCGAAACTATTTTGACACTCCGTAGTCCATCTGAATATTTTTCCCTTTCTTTGCAAGGATGTAATTGGAAAGGAAATCTTTGAAAACTCTTCAATGAAATGTCGATAATATCTAGCCAACCCCATAAAGGATCGGATATCTGCCACATTTTGGGGTACTCGCCATTCCATAATTGTCTTAATTTTCTCTGGATCAACCGCGATTCCCTTAGCAGAAATAATATGGTCTAGGTATTGGATTTCCTCCTTGAAGAAATCAAATTTTCATAACATAGCATACACTTGATGCTTTCGTAACATATCTAACACCATCCTTAAGTGTTATTTGTGTTCCTCCAGGATCTTTAAATAAATTAAAAAATCATCTATGAATATCAAACCAAATATGTCCAAAAAGGGGTGGAATATGTCATCCATCAGCCTCATAAATGTTGCTAGTGCATTAGTTAAAACAAATGGTAATACCACAAACTCATATTGCCCGTATCTGGTACGGAAACTAGTTTTGTAGATGTCCTCATATTTTATCTGGATCTGGTGGTATTGAGACCTTAAGTCTATCTTTGAAAATATAGTGGCCCCCTTCACCTAATCAAACAAATCATCAATTCGTGGTAACAAATATTTATTCTTAACGGTCAATTTATTGAGCTGCCTATCATCCATGCACATTCGCATTGTTCCATCATTTTTCTTTACAAACAGCAATACTGCTCTGCAAGGGGACATAGTTAGTTGAATGTACCCTTTGTCCAACAGCTCTTGCAATTGCATCTTTAATTACGTTAATTCAGGTACACTCATTCGATATGGGGCCCTTGAAATTAGTGATGCTCTAGGGATCAACTCAATAGTGAAATCAATATCCATTCTTGGTGGTAATCCCAGTACATCTTCTGGGAATACGTCCATAAAATCCTCCACCACTGGTATCTTCTCCATCATAGGAGTCCTTTCTTTAGCATTGGTGAAACCTACCTGAATGTCATATAATTGACATCCTTTCTTAAAATACTTACCCATTTCAGAGGTTGTAATAGGACGTAGTTGTGGGGGTTTGTTAATTCATTGTATCTCCTTGTGAGTCCCATCTTGCATTCTGTAATATATAATATTTTCATTACAGTCTACCAGTGTCTAGTGTCTCTCCAACCAATCCATTCCCAATAATACATCGTAGGATCCCAAGGGTAACACATTCAAATCCACATTAAATTCCTTGTTTCCAATTTCCAGTACACAGTTTGGAATTTTGGCACAATCTTTCCTTTTTTCTCCCGTGGCTAGTTGTACCAGCTAAGGATTTTTAAATTTCTGACATTGTAATTTACAGATTCCTATTATTTTTTGGTTAATATAGCTCAAATTGGCACCTGTGTCAACCAAAATAGAAACAGACTGCGAAAATAGCTTACCTTCCAATTCTATCATTGTTGGTTGGTAGTCTACGAGTCGATCCTCCAAGGCTGCATTAATCCTGGGTATGTTCTAGGCCACATAACCCACTGTAGAGGCTTCCTGTAAATTGGCTACTGTATCATTTCTCCCTACTGTGGACAGTTCTTGTAATAATGAGCCTGACCACACCCCCAACACCGCAGAGGTGGTTTTTGGATTTGTCCTTGTTCAGGTTTGTTGGAAGCTTCTGTGGGCTTCTCTTCCATAGGCCAACAGGTTCTCTAAGGATTTCTCTTCAACTGTTTTCTCAACGAATTCTTGGAAGAATTCTAAAAGTTACTAGTTCTTGAAATTTTGAAATTTGGACCACCTTTCTGCCCTTTTTGGGGCTGCCAATTCTTGCCGAGTTCTCCTTTTTCCTTGGACTACTAGTAGCACATTCTTGCTTTCTGAATCTCTTGGTCCATGGTCTTCGGATTCATGAATTCAATTCGCTTTCTCATGTGAGTCAGAAAACTACTCAAAAATTGCTGAACCTTAGCCTTTTCATCACTTAAATAAGAAACTTATCTTAACAGGGAAATAAAATTTGTTATGTACTCATCCATTGCCATTTTCCCCAACTTGAAGTCATGGAATTCCCTGGGATTTTCATCATAAAAACTTTATGTTAGGTACTTCTCCTTGAAGTATTGTTGAAATGCATCACATGTCACATCCAAATCTTCAATGCTGTGCACATTCTTGAATTCCTCCCACCACAAGGTGGTCTTCTCTCTCAACTGATAGATGGCTAGTCTGGCCTTAAGATTATTGTTGTATTCATACACCTGAAATTACTTGTTCATGTTAATAAATGATGCTTCATCCACCTCCTCCGCTTCTCCATAAAACGTAGGTGGTTTTATCTTTTGGAACTAACCTTATAGCTCCACTTTTGGCTTCTTAATTTCTTGTTGTTCTGACACATTTCCATACTCTACCTCATTATAGTTTTCATTTTTGTTACTCCATTGGGAATGGATTCTTTCCATTCTGTCATTGGTTTTTTCCTTGGTTTGTTGTTCACTTTCTTCGTACATGTCCATATCGGGACTGGGTTGTAACACCCCCTGATTCTGTTTGTCGAAAAGGATCTTAAGTATCCTTTCCTATTCTTGCATCATACATTCATTGTCACTCCTTACTTGAACCATTTCTTCCTGCAACTTTTGCACAGTACTTAGCAATATAGTACTCTGGTGTTGTTTCTCCTCTAGTAGTCTACTGGTCTGCTAGTGCTAATCCACACTCAATTGAATCCACATTTTAGGATTCATTTCTTGTTGAGGTTGGGGTGTAGGTTCCCCTGTATTCCAAGGTGTTTGTTGTGTCAAGCCTCTTCACATATTGTCTTCGGCAATATTATTTCATTTTTTGCATCATTTATACACACAATTTATCATGTTAGGTGACCCTTAGGGTCCCAGCATGCGAATGTTGCTCTGATACCACTTGTAACATATAACATAATATATATATATATATATATATATATATATATAAAATCTTGCCATATCAAATTTTACCTTAAAAAAGTTTGGCTGCATCACTGTTACACTTCTAAATATATACATATATTACATACAAAACAAAACTTGTAATCCTTATGGCTCATAGCAACACGTAGTAGTTGATTGGGTGATTTATTCCCAATTTTCAAGACTGCCACTTTCCTGTATGCATGATACCTAGTAGCATTATTAGCCCTCGACAAAGTTCCTCGTTTAATTATGTAGAGTACACATTATCTATGGTTTTATTATGTCAAGACAGAATTCTTTAAGGTTAACATTATAAATAGCATAATTACAATATCTCATAGTAAAAAAATTGATTGGGAATCTAATTCATAATCCTTTGGAACTTATGAAATTTATTAACATTGTACCAATAGTCCCATCGGTCGACAGTTGTTCGTGGTGTCCTCCGTTGGATTTCATGGGTGGAATCGATAGTAGAGAATGGTAGAGTACCTGCTAAGGGTATAGACCTCCCCAAACCCTAATCGTCATTGTCATTGTTGTTGGCTCTTCGTTGCATTTTCTCTAAATCACTTCAGCCCTTGGCCACCGACTGGCTTACTCTAGTTTCCTTCGGCTCTGCTTGGCCTCTCAGGCTTAGATTCCACAGGTATTTTACCATACTACTGTATGATGCTCAATTTGATTCTGTTAGGGTCATTTTCTAGTTAAACAAGTTTGCAGGATTTTTCTCGCATGCCAGAGTATTCTTATTCAATTTATCTGTATTATTTTGTGTCTAACATGGCATGGGGCAGTGTCTCATCCTGACAATTTTGTACCCACTCTGGTGTTAACGTGAAGTTTGGTTCTCCTACTTGCTCCTTCCGCAAAAAACTGAGGTGAGCTGAGGAAAGTTGGTGCTACTCTTTTATTCTAAATTTTACCTACATTTTCCTCTAGGTATGGGACTAATATTCTCCTGTGGTTATTTTTACACAGATTCTCCTTCGAGCTAGCAGAGGGGTTTTTTTTTTTTTTTCAAGTAAAGGTCTTATGCCTCCACCTTTGGCTTTAATAAATCTTCATCATTAGTTTATCATATGTCTGATCACTAATGTTACTCCGGTTCTCTAGTGCAGGTAAAAACTCATCTTGTTCCCCAAAATTCGTTCTTTTTCGTTTCCTTGCTACAGAAGGTCGATTCCCTCACGATTTTCTTGCTCTTCAGGTGCCCCATCTCCACTATATGAATTTTAGTTCTTGATAACAGAGGACCTTCGGAACTGCTCCCGACACCATGATATTTTTTAATATAATTCTTTCATACTTGCATGTCGGTTTATTATGCTCATATCTTCATCATAACGAGGGGCTTCACCCTTCTCATTGACACCTTTAACTTGTGACTCTTCTTTGATTTTTTACCTTAATCTTTTTTTTTCTGAAGATACACACTATTCAGTGTCCGGATTTATGACAGGATGACACTCCGGAAAAAATGAGTTTCTGGGTTATATTATGCTTCAAATATTATAAAATACCTTCTCTTTTTTTTACATGTGCGTTTACTGTTTCGAGTATTCTTGGTTTGATAATTACTGCTCATTCTTCTCGTTGGAATAGTTTGCACACTTTCTAGTAAATTTAGAAAAGAACAAAGAAATAATGTTTTTCTACATTTCCATGCATGTGTATAAAGCTTGCGTTCAATTTTGGAATATGGTTCGAACCAGATTTTCTTAGTTCCAGTAGTATCTTGTTATCTTATTTACTTGGCTCGTTTACTAGCTTTCACTGCAAATATTGTTTTTACAGTTTATATACCATTTTAGGGTTTTCTTATGCATGCAATTCATTATTGTTCCTTTTCCCTTTAGTTAGTATACAGTTTGTAGTAGTATTAAATCATTTAAATGGTATAATTATAGAATTTACTCCTTCTCTTTTTATTTAGATGCCCAAGCCATTATGTTCGTGTTTATCATAGAATTACAGTTAACAACAAACTCAGAGTTTGGGGTTTCAACCCTAAACTCTGAGATAACAGTTTCCTGTGTTATCATGCTTATAACATAGTAATTCTGTTTAATTTTCACATGTTTATAGTAATCCACAAATTCCTTTCTTATTTTCAGAAATAAACTAGAGTTTGCATAATTCCACTTATATATTGTATTTTTTGAATTCCATTGTTCCTTTAAAGGTAAAGTAGAGATATAAGACATTTATATACTTCCAATATGGACAAAACTCCTTTTCATCATTAAATATCCTAGACTGTGACAAGAATTTTATAAATAGCTAGGCAACATATCCAGTAAATGAATACTTATCTGTTTTTCCAAATTTGCTGGTGTTGTCCACCCTACCATGAGTGAGGCATTTACATCCTCAACTACCTCCGTGCTCCATACTGAGTCCAATAGGTTGATAGAATCTTCCAGAACCAAATTTGCTGGTGTTGTCCACCCTACCATGAGTGAGGCATTTACATCCTCAACTACCTCCGTGCTCCATACTGAGTCCAATAGGTTGATAGAATCTTCCAGAAGAGACCTCAAGGCCCTTAGCCCAGTACTTCTTCTTTTCCAGGAATAGAAAATGTTGAATTTTTTCCACTGATCACCACCAGCTCAGGAATACTCCACTCTCTTCACCCTTAGTCTCAGAACAGAACCCCTCTTCCTCACCGGGATGCACTTTTTATCCCTAGAGGAGAGGTATGTGTCTTCAACTATTTTATGTTAAACTAGTCTCAGTTCTTGGAATACTTTTACCATCAGCATTTTAACTTTTTATGGAAACTCTGTTCCATCAATAAATTTGATTTCAGCAAAAACATAATTTTTTTTTTTTTTTTTATGAGATGATCCTTTTCTCAAGAACACAAATGTTTAGTCACTTATAGTGAACTAGCCACCCTTCTCTCCAAGATCTTTGAGCATAGGAGTACATTTTTAAAACAAACTAAATAATCCATTTCTTTAGGTCCGATAGACCAAAGTTTGGTCTCAATAGATACTTTTGATTTCATGCCAAAAAAGAAAATAATATTATTAATTTACATAAATTATAAAATATATTTAAAATCCATATATATTATAAAATATATTATTTTTTTAAATAAAATTAAAAAAAAAAATTACAATATTAATTTTAAAAATTATGAAATGTTAAAAATAACTTTAAAATAAAGAAACGTTAAAAATAAATTTAAATTTAATAAGATATCTACCTTTCAAGAAAAAGTCTTCATTACTTAGATTATGGGTTGAAAAATATTTTAAAATATATACCCATTATGACATCTGTCTGTCTTTCTTGCTTGCTCTTTTTCTCTATGTAAAATATTACGTATGCATAATTTATAATACAAATTATCTTGAAAATCAATACCATTTAAACTAAAAATACACTTAAGTTAATGTTTATTTTAATAATTAATCTTTTGTAAAATATCACATATACAATGTAATTTATCTAAGAAATCAATACCATTTAAATTAAGAATACATTTAAGTTAATGTTTTATTTTAATAATTACTTTTATGTAAAATATCACATTTACAATGTAATTTATCTAGGAAGTCAATACTATTTATGACATCCGGGGCCATGGCTTTCCTCACCAATGTTTCATTAGAATTAATATATAGCTTAGTAGTTATGTTTTCTAAATCATTTATTCAGAGAACATTGACGATCGACTTCCCATAATTGCAATATCATCCCTCATCACATTGCAATGACTTAATTGCATTACAATGACTAAATTGCTGCCATCCCTCATTACAATGACTTAATTACATTATGAAATTTGTGTTGACCCATAATGGGCTAGTTTATACATAATGAAGTGGTTTATGTTCATTTAATTGATAGTTTTATTCGGCAATCAATATTGAACCATAAATATATGCCAATACTGAGATTAAAACCGGTACAACATCCAATAGTTGCACACGTATTAATGGCTCTATAGTCTGCTAAATAAGCTTTGCCGCTTTACTGGGATAGGACAGGCCACTAAAATCTGCAGGAGGTGCTAGTACCGGATTTAGCAGCTTTACTGCGAGAGGACCGGCTAATGGAATCTGCAGGAGGTGCTAGTACGGGCGTTTGCACGTTTAACTAATTATTCATTCTTTTAAATCCACATAGGGTACGACCGTCTGTGATAAACGCGTGTGTGCTCATTTATCACACGGTTAGATAGTTTGGTTTTTTTTTTTTTTTTAAATAAAAATATATCTAAAATTAAATAAATTTGTCTTTCTTACAAATATAAATATCATGTTTTATTTTTCAAAATTTATTATTTTTAAAACGATGATGATGATGGTTATCGTATGTTGAGACCAATGTGGTCTATGAACTTTAAATCTTCAAAATGTTGTTTCTATGATAAGGGAAATAAGTGCTCCAAGATAGCTATAGGTGGGTTGCCTTAATAGATCAAGAAGAGTAGAAGTATGGAAGATGGTAAGGAATTGAGAGCTAATGTGAGTAAGAGTAGGGAGTGTTTCTCATCTTCCACGTGCTTAGAATCACAAATCTAAGAGATTCTATAGTTCCAAGGGGTATTGGGAATAGGGTCATCGAAATAAACCATCGTCTGGTCTCACTCGACGCTAATGGGATTTAGTTCTAATCTTAGTCAGGTTTATTTTTTTCTTATTGCTTGACAACACAAAGTGATAATTCTAATTATCAAGGATGGGGTTGATCACTTGGCTTGATCACTTTGTTATAGTATCTTAGCTTCCTTTACCCATCCTCCCACAAACTATCCTTAAAATTGGAGGTAATAGTATTTTATATATTGTCTTTGCTTCCCATACCATACTGAGCTCTTCTTTAATTCCCCAATGGTTTAGCGAGGACTTAGCATCCTTATGCCACCAAACAATTACAATTACAAACAATTACTAACAATTACAAACAATTTTAGAGAGCCTTTTTTATTCCATATTGTAAAACTTCTTTTTATATATTAAATATCAAAGTCCAATATAATAATTCGTTTTAATTTATTTAATAATTTAACAATATAAATTGTTACTTCATTGTGTATTTTCATTGATTTAAAATGCTCTTAAATTAAATATTTTTAAAATAAAATAAAAAATATTTAAATGAAAGAACACAAACTTATCGTTTTAAAAATTCTCATTATATTTCAATAAATCACTTTTCAATTCTTAAAAATAATTGACCCGAGTATATAAACAAAATAAAACACTTATAATAATCAAAATATCTTAAAAATAATTTTTCATAAAACATTTTCTATTACACAAAATATATGATAAATGCAAATGCGTTAAAAATAATCTTTTTTTACTGCATAAAAAAAAATACCATGAAAAAACTTTGATCCAATAATAAGTAACTTATCGTAATGGTTGATTGTTCGTAACTCACTAATATAGTAAAATATAATATAATGTATATGAAGTAAAGATAACTTTAAAAATATTTTTTTTCCCAAATTTATAATATTAATTATATATTTATAAAAATAGATTTAAACTAAGTGCTACGTGCTACTTAACTGGTACGTGTTGCTTAAAGGTTGGAGATATTTTTAAAAAAATTAAATGATTTTCTTTTTAATTCATCAAATATAATTATAATCTATTCATAAGATTATTATGTTTAAAATTTTTAATAAAAACAACTAAATTTATTAAATATTAATTGTATACATTATTAATGTTTTAGTTTTTATCATCAATATTTTTATACAAAAATATTTTTCTACTTGTGTCAAAGCATTGTATGTTTTTGCATCTTTTGTTTCTTGGAACTCATTCTCCACTAAATCTCAAATGTCTTGTGAAGAAAACATAGCCTTCAATATCATAGCCTAATAGTCATAATAGTCATAAAAACAACCTTTTAACACTCAGTAAATTTTTTTTCTCTTAAGTGATAAAATTTTGCAGTCACTGTGATAAGACGTGAAATATTATAACAAAGAATTCTTCCTCAAAACACACTAGCTCAGATTAAAACACAATTAAGTTGCACAATTAAAATGGAGATTAAAATTCAAACAAATGTAAGCACAAGACATCAAAAACGAGTGATTATGGTAAAAACCATGTGTTAAATTTCTACTTTATGTTATGATGTCAAAAACATTGAAAAAAAAAATCATATAGAGGGCGGGTATCTTCACCAAATAAAACAAAAAATTCTTAATAAGATTGAAGCTTCACGTAAAATACTAGTACTTGCATATTTGTTCGAAACATACATGAAAAAAGAAAATATTAAATCACAATATGGGCAATTGTACAAAAATGATTTTCTATGTTGTGGAGTTAATGTGTGACCATACATTTTTACCAGTTCTAAATTAAATTCTCATTTAACTTTAATTATATGATGTGTTGGAGAATAGAAATTCCATTTAATTCATGTCTTTAAGCCTTCAAACAAAATACGCAACCTGCAAAATATCTACTAAGTTTATTTACAAATCTATCACATGTATGGCTTCAGCTGGGTGGTTGGGATTAATTTTCCAACATAAATTTGAACTCCAAAATCAGTGGGTTAAGTGTCTTAGAAAGGTTCAATAACTTAAAGTTATAATTATAATAAATTTCAATTAAATTATATATATATAAATAAAGCTGCATGGTATAAAAAATATTATTTTAACCTACGCGGTATCGACACGAGGATGATGAGCTGGAACCAAATTTAAACGAGCATTTTCTCCTCCTCCCCTGAAGTTTGATACGTTCTTCCGCTCTCTTCTTATTCTCCTTCCAAGCATGTCTGGTGCGATCTGCTTTATATGGCTACTTTTTTATGAGTGTAGTGTGGTGTGTTTTATCTACTCTTGCACCATAGTTTCCCTTTTTATTTTCTTTTCTATGAGTATGTGTTATATACTTTCTTGATATTGATTGGTTAGAGAATATCTAGACGGAGGCATGGGATTAAACATCATGTCATCGGGAGTTGTGTTTTCATATTGGCGATGGTGAGTGTATATTTATGGCAACAATATCTATTTATTTTTTCTCTTTGCTTCTTTTCCTTGCCTCCCACATTTATGTAAGTTGGCTCACTGGATTATTCAAAATCTTTCATGTATAGACTATTACCCTAGATATGTCTTCTATGAAACATATTGTGAAATGTATGAAAGCCAACTTGGCATATATGAAGAAAAGGGTTTAATACTTATTGTCTCCCAGCTGCATCATATTTTGAGTTCTCCATGGATATTTTTGATCGAGGGAGTTCAGGCTCTACCACAAGTTTTCTTGAGGTCTGAGTTACATTAAAACTTCGTCAGGTCTCATTTTAAATTATGCCCGAATGAGTTTTGGGTAGTTCGTGCCCCATGGAAAATCTGGGCTATTGTCCAAAAATTCCCTAGCTGCATTTATTATTGGCCTTCTTCATTTGCACTTGCGTTGTGCTATGAAGAATAAAAACCTAGCCTCATGGTGAATGAGTAGAAGGCGAAGGTAAATAAATCGGGCAAATAATTTTAGTTCACCGCACCATTTAGTTTTGTATTTTATAGTATGTAACTTACCCTGGCCTCCTTTGGGCTTTTCCTTTTAAATATGTATTACAATGTATAGAATTATAACTTATATTTATATTTTTGTTTTCCTTCTTAATGATCTTAATTTATGTTACATTTTTTTGGGTTATATTTTCAATTTTATTCTGTTTTTTAAGGTATATTCGAGCTGCATTTTCATGTAATCTACACTATAATGAATATAATTTAAAGTTAAATTTATAGGTTTATTCTCTTTCATAGTAATATTAATAGAGGCTTTGATAAAAATTCAATTATAATTACAAATTTCCCCAAAACATTATGCATTTCTAGGGACGACTCTTTGTTTAAGATAATAGTAACTTTTTCGGATCTCCTTACAGTGAATCAGTCGGTCTAATCATGTATTCGTTGGTGTTAAAATGAACGAAGGTTTCCAATCAAAGCAATTAATCGACGTCCAAAAAGCTAAAATTGGTAAAATCATAATAAAACATGACGCGTTAAATACAGTTCTGTAATTGAAAATATGAAAAGCTTGTAAAGATCTGATCCAGGTGGATATTGGTGGCCACCCACCTATTCCACTTGGGCCCCCACCATTGTCTCTTTCAGTTTTTCAGTTTCGGCATAACTTACTCTTTTTAGCAGTTTTTTGGGTCCTGAACTTCCGGAGCCGTTTTCAGGCCCTAAACGACGTTTTTTGGGCATCGCGCCTATAGCGAATATCATTATGTTCCAAAATGATATTCATGGCGAAAGTTGTAGTCCTCGGATAGAGATTTCTAATGATGTATCATGTGCGTCAAACAGAGATAGTATGCCAAAGTTACGTCCCTGGGAAGTTGAAACACCAATTTACCCAAACGGGGCCCATAGTTTTGGCGCTTCATCTCCTACGGTTAGGTTTTTGGATGTTTAGAGTTCTCCATTGTTTCTCAATAATAAATAGGCCCTCGAGCATCATTGTAACTCAGTTCAGAGGCCTGTAGCCACCACATCTCTTCTCAGAGATAGCTACCAGCACCCTAGCTAGTTTTATTTCCATTCTGTTTGTAAGAAAATTTCAGTTCTTTGATATTAATGAAACAAAGTGCTATTTCCTCTGCATCTCTGTATTTATGGTTATATGTTTATTCTGTTGCGTTCCTGCATAAATCCGGATCAGTGGTATCAGAGTCTTGATCCTTCTTTGCATGTCCCCAACGAGGTCGGAGTATAAGGAGCTAGGGCTTGATCTGGTGGAACCTTTGCAAGATCAGCCTCGCAAACCTCGACGGACGCCCATGGGGGATGAAAAGAAAGGTGAGGGAGCAGGAGATCCTATCAAAATATTGCTCGAGGAGGCCCTCGAAAAACAAAGGAACGCGATGATGGATAACTTTGCTCAGATCCTTTAACGGCTGCCCACCAGCGGCGCATCTGCATCCAGCAGCCACTCTGGAGGTGCGACTCCTTTTAAGGTACAAGTAAATTTTGACATTCCCATATTTGAGGGTCAAATAGACGTAGATGTCGTAGATAGATGGTTGAATCTATTAGAAGGATATTTCTCCGTTCATGACTTTTCAGATCGGGAGAAGATTATTTTTGCACTCCTCAAAACTACCCCCCATGTTAAGGACTGGTGGGAAACGTACTGTGAAAACAAGGACGAGACAGAACCCTCTCTGTTCTCGGCCGTACCAACTTGGAATTATTTCCGAGACGCCGTCAAGGAACAGTACTATCCCGTGGGGAGATATGAGGACAAGTACATACAATGGACCACGCTGCGACAACAAAGGGATCAAGATGTGCACGAGCTAACGAATCTGTTCCATACCCTGCGCACAAAGTTGGGTATCAAAGATTCAGAGAAACATTTAGTGCTAAAGTATCGCAGCTGTCTGCACAGATACATTCAGGAGGAAATGGAGTTCCTCGACATCTCCTCGCTTGGTACGGCATACCGGTATGCTGCCAAGATTGAGCAGAAATTCAAACAGAAGAAGCGAGACTTTGGATCTGCGAATCAAAATCAAGGGAAATGTGCTTCCAAACCGCATAACAAAGGACAGAGCCAAGGCATGGCGGCTAAAGACAACCCGTCGAAGCCACAAGAAAATAACAGCACCGCAAAGCCAAAGAAGGACACGAGAAAGTGGTGTGAGTTCCATAAGAGCTCCACTCACAACACAAGTGAGTGTCGGGCCAAGCAGTCGCTAGTGGCCGAGATGAGGGCTTCTGAGTCAGATGCATGCTCCGACTCCGAATCAGAACCTAAAAAGGGGAATGAAAAAGGGAAACAGATTATTGATGCGGAGCCCAATGCCACTGTTGCCACTACAAAGATCCAGAAGGAGGAACCGGAAGATCCAAAGGAGGAGGAACGTCTCTTCCACTCCCAGATGTGGGTAAAGGGCTCCCCTGTACAGTTCATTGTCGACAATGGGAGCCAAAAGAACCTCATTTCAGCAGACGTCGTGAAGCGGTTGTGCTTGCCGACCATAGCTCACCCACATCCATACACCATCGGGTGGCTTCACCAAGGACGAGATCTCCGCGTCAGCCAGCAATGCCACCTTCCCTATAGCATCAAGCTCTTCACGGATGAGGTATTATGTGATGTTGGTCCTATTGATGTTTCTGATGTATTATTAGGACAACCATACTTGTAGAAGCATCATGCTGTGTATGAGTCTCGACCTCGTGTTATTATTGTTACTTTGGGAAATAAGTTGTACAGGATACCATAGGTACCACCTGCTGTGGCTATCTCTTTGGTTACTGCAAAACAATGCAGTAAGTTCATTTCCCAAACCAGGAAATTTGTTTTCCTGATGATCCGTCCCCAGGGAAAGAAGAAGACTATGGCCACGACCTCCAGACAGGGCTCCTCTACACGACAACAACAAATTGATAAGGTTGTGGAGGAGTACGGGGACATCTTCACCTCACCCACAGGGGTTCCTCTGCACTGTCAGGTCAAGCACCCGATTGATCTGACCCCAGGTGCGCCGCTACCCAATGGGCCGATCTATCGGCGCTTTGTTCTGGAGAATGATGAAATCAAGAGGCAGATTCAGGAGCTCTTGCAGAAAGGTCACATCAGACCAATTTCATCGCCCTATGGGAGCCCGATCGTGTTGGTACAGAAGAGGGATGGGACGTGGAGACTCTGTATTGACTATCGCAGCTTTCTGGGTCTTGCTAATTTATATCGTAGATTCGTGTTGGGATTCTCTCATATCACTTGGCCCTTTAGTCAAGTCACCAAGGGAGGAGCGAGAGAAAAATTCTTTTGGTCAGAACCTCAACAGAAGGCATTCACAGAATTGAAAAATCGCCTATGTTCTGCCCCAGTGCTCACATTACCAGACTTGCAACAGCCATTTGAGATCGAGACAGATGCCTCTGACTATGCTATTGGGGCAGTTCTTACACAACAGGGACATCCAATGGCATATCACAGTGAGACATTGTCTGAGACAGTTCGCAAGTATCCCACCTATAAAAAAGAAATGTATTCGATTGTGCAAGCCTGTCGATAATGAAAGCATTACATTTTGGGGAAGGAAACAATCATCCACACACACCACCGGCCCCTGCAGTTCATACAGACACAAGGGAAGTTGCAGAATGATCGCCATCAGAAGTGGTCCACATATCTGCAACAATTTCATTTGAATATCAAGTACAAGAAGGGTAGCACCAATAATGTTGCAGACTGCCTCAGCCGACCACCGATCGTGGCGCTCACCACCATGCTCAACTCTAGTGGGCACGAGACTTCTGATTGGCCGCTTCTCTATGAGAGTGACCCAGAATTCGGCCACACTTACAAGGCACTCTTGGGGGGTACACCAGTTCCAAATTTTCACCTCCAAGATGCACTTTTATGTCACCTGGGACACCTTTGTGTTCCTTCAAGCGAGCATGCCAAGATGATATGGGAAGCACACTACAGTCGAGTCGCTGGGCATTTCGGGGTCGAGAAAACAGTAGCAATACTACAGAAGTATTTCTATTGTCCGAACCTTCGAAAGGATGTCAAGAAGAACATCATATCCTGCACTGCTTGTGCCATTGCCAAACCAACCATCAAGAAGCAAGGCCTATATACTCCACTACCTACCCCTAGTCGACCTTGGGAATCCATCTCCATGGATTACATGTCAAGCCTACCTTCTACTAAGAATGGAAATGACTGTGTTTTCATGGTCGTTGACAGATTCTCGAAGATGGCCATTATAGAGGCCTGTAAGAAGAATATCACAGCAGAAGCCACTGCTAAACTCTTCTTTGAACGAGTGTGGGTGCACTTTGGGATCCCACAGTCTATCATATCAGATCGAGATAGTAGGTTCCTCAGCACATCTTGGTCTAGCCTCTGGTCAATGTTGGACACAAAGCTCACCAAGTCCACAGCTTTCCATCCCCAAACAGATGGCCAGACAGAGGTCATCAACAGAATTATTGTACACATTCTGCGCATGTACAATTCAACGCACATGGGATGAGAGCCTCCCCTATGTACAACATAGTTATAACAGGGCTCTCCACAGTTCAATTGGCCATAGCCCCTTTCAGGTGGGCTTGGGATTCCAGCCACTATGTCCCATTGACGTAGCCATGCCATTTGCAGCTGCTCAGGCCAATTCAGCTCATGTCCAGTCTGAAGTTGACAAAGCAAGTAGCTTCATCGAATGCATTCAACACATCCGCCAACAGGTTCATGATATATTGGACAGAGCCAATGTGAAGTACAAGCAGCGCCATGATCAACACCAGGTGCCACACAACTTCCAGGTGGGTGACAAAGTATGGCTATATTTGCAGAAGGAGTGCCTCACTGGACCCCACCGCAAGCTTCGCCCGCTCCGATACGGGCCGTACACTGTCACCAAGGCTGTAGGGAACAATGCCTTTGAGCTTATTATTCCTACATTCCTTGGTGCCTTGATCTTCAATCATGGTCTTACCTGCCTTTTCCCCTCACAGACACCCTCTCGGACAGCAGACAACTGATTAACAAAGAGATCAAGCCAGGCCCCACTGTGGGAACACAGTGCCCACCACACAGGTAATATCACTTGAGCATGCAAAAATAAACAACACTCGCCAACAGAAGGCTCAGCTGGCTCTGGTTGTCAGGTGGCCAACTCTTTTGCACACCAAGGAAAGTGGTTCACCGGGGACCAAGTTGTGAAATTTGCTCTCTCATGAAGGGCTGCTAATTTGGATGGCTATTTCTAAGGGGGAGGAATGATCCAGGTGGATATTGGTGGCCACCCACCTATTCCACTTGGGCCCCCACCATTGTCTCTTTCAGTTTTTCAGTTTCGGCATAACTTACTATTTTTAGCAGTTTTTCGGGTCCTGAACTTCCGGAGCTGTTTTGAGGCCCTAAACGACGTTTTTTGGGCATCGGGCTTCTAGCAAAGATCATTCCATTCTAGAATGATATTTGTGGCGAAATTTGTATTCCTCGGATAGAGCTTTCTAATGATGTATCATGTGCATCAAACGGAGATAGTATGCCAAAGTTACGTCCCTGGGAAGTTGAAACACCAATTTACCCAAACGGGGCCCATAGTTTCGGCGCTTCATCTCCTAGGGTTAGGTTTTTGGATGTTTAGGGTTCTCCATTGTATCTCAATAATAAATGGTCCCTCGAGCCTCATTTTAACTGAGTTCAGAGGCCTGTAGCCGCCACATCTCTTCTCAGAGATAGCTACCAGCGCCCTAGCTAGTTTTATTTCCATTCTATTTGTAAGCAAATTTCAATTCTTTGATATTAATGAAACGAAGTGTTATTTCCACTGCATCTCTGTATTTATGGTTATATGTTTATTTTGTTGCGTTCCTGCATAAATCCGGATCAAGATCTGACATAAATGAAAGTTGTTTATCAGTTACTTTTTGAAAGATTGAATAATCGTCTAACCGCGATCAAATACCTTGAACATCAAAGAGATGGCCATCAAATGAGTATGGGGAAAAAATTTATTGTTTCATTAGCCTAGAAAGTCCCTATCACCTTTCATATAATTTTATGATCCTTTGAAAATTAAAAAATTTGTAGAACCAGTCTGTTAGGACCCACAAACACAATGAAATTACTTGAAAGTTCAAATGTTCCATTCCGTTTTGTGTTGAAAATATAGATCCCTTTAATTGTATTGGAAATTATAAATAAACACAACACAGTGGGATGTGTTCCCCACAACATAGAGAATGCAAAATATTTCATAAATAATTGTTCACACATGGAAAGTTCGAGAGCAATGCGGGAGAGGAATTATTTTTTTGAAATTTATTCAACTCTTCTCTAAAAACATAAGAAATTACAGTCTACTTAATACAAAATGATCGAGCCTGCGATTTATTGCAATTCAATGCAAGAATGGACGGGTAACAAGAAAATGTCCTTCATCTCTGTTTTTGTTGTTTATACACGACACAGCGTACAAAAAAAAAAAAATGGCATACCCCAAATATTATGTATTCCGCTTCCAAAAACACATCGGGTCCGGGCCTCCATCACAAATCGCATACTAGCGATTATAACATTTAAAATTTTTACGATACAGGGAAATCATAAGACTTTCAATATTTGATGTGAAATGGCACATCTCGCATAGCAACATAAACATTTTAACTTGCGGGCACTTATCCATCAAACTCTTGAGCTTGCAGGCACTGATATGCGTTATCCTCTTGAACTTGGCACGTGGTCTTGTGAGTGCATCGCATCGCAAAAAAAATAACATAACTTGTAGGTGCTAAATAGGTAAGTCTTAAACTTTGCGAAGTGTTGGTTGGAATGCAGTAAAACACGGGAAGTGCCGTATGGAGGAAAGTAAGGAATAAGGTGAAAAACAAAGGTTTGCAGAGTTCAGTAATGCAGTAAGGTTTGTGGGTCCCTCCGATATCACATCAGCAAAGAAATAACTTCAGAAAAGTGCTAAGCATTAAATAATAAATATTTTGAAGTGCGGGCTGTGGGCACTTAAATGTCAGGTGGTGTGGTAAGTGGAAAGGTAAGGAAATAAGCGATAACAAAGGTTTGTGGCAGATTGGTAACTGTAGTAGGGTATGGTGGGTCCCGCAGAATTGCATCGGCGGAGATGTAATATTCGGTGAAACGTTAAGAGGTAAACCAAAAATGTTGTGGGCTACGAAGTGCAGGAAAATAGGTAAGTAATGTGGCAAGTAAGAAATTTAAATGCAAAGTGTGAGCTCGGTACTCTGTTTGTTGATTTTGTGTGAAACTCCTCCAGATTTGAAAACTGAAGCTTCATCCTTCCCTGCACAAAAATTCAATTGAAGGTGTGGGATGCTGCCACTTTATTCATGGAGGTGGTTGGGAGTATTTCCCAAACTCCCCCTTAATCACAATTGCTGCCATCAATCATTCCAAGACACTGTCTGAGATAAAAAAAACTTTTCTATCCCAATGGCTTTATGAGGGTATCAACAAACTGTTCCTCTGACCTGCAATGCAGTAAAACAATTTCACCATTGGTAACTAATTCCCTTATGAAATGGGATTTGGAGACAATATTATTTGTTCTCTTATGGTAAGCAGAATTCTTTGAAAATGTAATTGTTGATTTGCTATCACAAAAAATTGTGGTTCATTTATCTTGCTCATGACATAAATCTCTCAGCATCCTTCTCATCTAAACTTCTTGTCATGTTGTTGTTGTTGCTGCTACATATTCAGCTTCTGCTATTGATAATGAAACTATTGGCTTCTTCTTGGAAGCCCATGAAATGGCTCCCGATCCCAAATGAAAAACATACCCTGATGTGCTCTTTCTGTCATCTACACTTCTAGCCCAATCACTGTCAGTGTAACCAATCAACTTAAAATTGTCAGTTGAGGAGTATAGAACACCAAACTCCTTTGTTCCATCTACATACCTCAATATTATCTTGGTTTCTTGCCAATGTGTCTCCTTGGGTGTCTCCATGAGCTTGGATATAAAGATTACTGCATAAATTATATCAAGCCTAGTTGCAGTCAAATACATTAGACTGCCAACTATGCTCTTGTACAATGTCCGATTGACATTCTTGCTGCAATCTTCCTTGCTCAACTTCAAGTCCATGAAAGTTGGAGTTGTTGATGGCTTGTTGTTATGCATATTGAACCTTTTTATAACTTCTTCAACATACTTTGCTTGGGATATAAAAATCCCTTTTTATGTTTGTTTTACATGTATGCCCAAAAAGTATCTTAACAAACCCAAGTCAGTCATTTCAAACTCACTTTTCATGACTGCTTTGAAATCAACAATGAGAGAAACATCATTTCCTGTAAAAATTAAACCATCTACATACAAAAAAAAACAAGAATCTTACCGTCATTTTCTTTGATGTAGAGTGTGGGTTCACCGTAACACTTGTCAAACCCATTTTCTATGAGGTAAGCATCAATCCTGTTGTACCATGCTTTTGGTGCTTGCTTCATCGCATAAAGATGTTTCTTCAACTTACACACTTTGTGTTCTTTGCCTTCTATTTCATAGCATGGAGGTTGTTCAACATACACCTCCTCTTTCAACACTCCATTCAATAATGCTGAATTCACATCCATTTGATAAACTTTCCATTTTTTTTTGTGCTGCTATAGACGACACTCTCTGCACGACCTCCATCCTTGAAACTGGGGCAAAGGTTTCCTCATAGTCTCTTCCTTGATGCTGCTTGTAGCCTTTGACAAAAAGTCTTGCTTTGTGCCTTTCTATCTTGTCCTCAATGTTTCTCTTGGTATTATAGACCCATTTCACTCCTATAAATTCTTTTCCTTGTGGGAGGACCACTAACTGTCATGTATTATTCCTTTATATTGCTCCTATTTCTTCATTCATTGCTCTAGTCCACTTCTCTTCTTTTACTGCATCTTCAAAATGGATTGGGTCATTAACATGAAAAAATCAAGCAAATAAAGAATTCAGACCAGCATTATTATCAACTTTTTCTTTCTCATAAATTTCACTTAAATTTTTAAATCTTGGTCTTCCTGTATTTGCTGAAGATGTGCTTGGAGTTGCACTTGAACTCGAGTGAGTTGTTGATCCCTGTGGTGTGCTTGGAGAAGCACTTCCTTGGTTTCTCAATGTTGTTATATTGCTTGCTTGCAGTGTGCTTTGTTAATCTTCTGTAGGTGGAGGAGGAGCCACCGTTCAATAATTACTTTCTGCAATCAATTCCTCTTTGTCTTCATGTAAAATACATGTCTTGACATTGACTGTATTCTCTAAACTTCCATCCCAAGCTTGTTCTTCTATGAACTGAACATATTTTTTTATAATTACTTTCTTGTTTGATGGATTATAGAGCTTGTAGGCCTTGGATTCATCACTCTATCAAATAAATATACATTTCTCCCCCTTGTTGTCCAACTTTTTCCTTAACTGATCAGGGACATGTGCATATGCCACACATCCAATACCTCTCATGTGAATGAAAAATTTCTTTTTCCACTCCATTCTTCTTCTGAAACTCTGTGCATCACACTTTTGGTTATACATCTATTAATAATATAAGTTGCACAATTGAGAGCTTTTTCCCAATACTCATTTGGCAAATGCTTTGCCTTTAACATAATTCTTACCATGTCCATGATGGTCCCGTTCTTTCTTTCTACTACACCATTTTTCTTAGGTGTATACCTTGTGGTAAATTGCTTGTGTATTCCATGCTCCCTGCAGAAACATAGGAAGTCTTTGGAGATATATTCTCCACCTCTGTCAGTTCTCAACACTTTTATGTAGTGTCCACTTTGCTTATCAACAAGAGATTTCTAGTGGCAGAACTTTTCAAACACTTCACTCTTCTGTTTTATGAAATAGACCCATGTCTTCCTTGTGTAATTATCTATAAATTTCAAAACATAATGACTGCTAGCTAACGATGGCGTTTGCATTGGTCCACACAAATTTGAGTGGAAAATCTCCAAAGGTGCCTTTTCCCTTATACTCTTTCATGTTGGAAATGATGCTTTGTGTTTTTTGCCCAAGATGCAACGTTCACATAAGTTGTTTGGTTTCTCTATGAGTGGTAATCCCTTTACCATGCCTTTTCTATGCAACAATTTCAAACCTCTGAAATCAATATGTCCAAATCTCAAATTCCATAACCAGTTCTCATATTTCACTGCTTCTTGAAATATTTCTTGTGTGATAGCTGCTACATCACCTCCTTCCTTCAAGTCTAATATGATATTGAGAGGAAGCATTCTATTGCTTGTCATATGCACTTTTGCAATGATCTATCTACTTGGAGGTATATCCATGATTATGCACACATAATTTTTAAAAAACACATTGTAGCCCTTTTGCACGAGCTGTCCAATGCTGAGAAGGTTACCTCTCAAAGCAGGGACATAATAGACATTTGGCATGAACATCTTCTCTCGCTTCTTTGTCAGTAAGTCTACTCTTCCTTTCCATGTGATAGAGCCTTGCTATCAGTCCCCATTGTTACTCCATATTTTACACTTGCATATAGATAGGAAAACATTGCTATGTTTCGAGTCCTGTGGTTACTACACCCTGAATCTAAAAACCATACATCTTCTTGTTTTTCTTGTGCTACATTACAAGCCAAAAGCATGTTTCCTTGGTTCTTATTTTCTTTTGTAAAGCTTACAATGGGTTTACAACCCATGTGATTTTGCTTCTTTCTACATTCATTTGCATAATGACCATACTTTTTGTAATAATGACATTGGACTTGAGATTTATCATACCTCTGTCCTTGTGCTTGATTCTGGCTTGAGCCTTGGCTTGGATTCTAATTTCTACCCTGTTCACTTGTGCTTGTAGGGTTTCTTCTTCCACCTTTTTGTGGGCTTCTTCCTCTTCCTTGGTAGCTTGATCTTCCTCAACCTATACCTTGACCAAAAGACATTTGTGTCTTAAAAGCATGCTCCAATGAGGAGTTTGTTGTTTTTTTTAGTCTGTGCTCATGAGACATCAGTGATGCATGAAGCTCATCCACTGAAAATTGTGAGAGATCCTTTGTATCTTCTATTGCCACTAATATGGCATTAAACCTTGATGGTGGAATCTTAAGACTTTCTCAACTATTCTCCTTTCTTCATATGTCTCTCCATGAGACCTAATCTGGGTAACCGACCCAATCACATGTCGTAAAGAATGAGTCTATGTTATCAAACTCTTTCATACAAAGAGTTTAAAAATATCTTCTCAACATTTTAATTTTTGTTGTCTTCACCTTTTCCATGCCTTGATAGGTTGTCTGGAGGGTATCTGATGACTCCTTAGACTTCGTTGCTGCTGCAATCCTTGGGAAAATACTCTCATGTATTTCTTGGAAGATATAGAAGAGGGCATTGGAGTCTTTCTTCTTATTTTCTCTCAACAAATCTCTTTGTGCTTGTGTCAAAGCATTATATGTTGTTGCATCTGCTGGTTCTTGGAAACCATTTTCCACCAGGTCCCAAATACCTTGTGAGGAGAACAGGGCCTTCATTCTAATAGCCCAATAATCATAATTCTTCCCATTGAACTATGTGATCCAGATTTATGAAAGAACACAATAAAATATAGAAATATACATAAACATAGAGATTTAGTAGAGATAATGATTCATTTCATTAATATCAAATAACAGAAAGATGCTTACATACATAATGGAAATAAACTAGCTAAGGCATTGGTAGCTTATCTCAAAGAAAAGATTTGGTGGCTACATGCCTCTTAACTATGTGACAATGAGGCTTGAAGGCCTATTTATTGTTGAGAAATAATGGAAAACCTGAAACATCCAAAAACCTAACTGTAGGATATGAAGCACCAAAACTATGGGCCACATTTGGGTAAATTGGTGTTTCAACTTCCCAGTGTTGCAACTTTGGCATCCTATCTCTGTTTGAGGCACATGATACATTGTTAGGAATATCTATCCGAGGACTAAAACTCTTGTCTGCGAATGTATATTCTTATAATGGAATCATCTTTTCCACCGGTGCGATGCCCAAAAAACGTCGTTTAAGGCCTCAAAACGGCTCCAGAAGTTAAGGAATTGAAATACTGCTAAAAACAGTAAGTTGTGTTGAAAGTGAAAAACTAAAATAAATTATGGTGTGGGTCCAAATGGAATAGGTGGGTGGCCACCAATATCCACGTAGCTCATTAGGGCCACCAAACGGCTCTGAAAGTTCAGGAACCGACAACCGGCTAAAAGTAGTAAGTTTTGTTGAAAGTGAGAAGCTGCAGGAATTGATGGTGCGGGTCCAAATGGAATAGGTGGGTGGCCACCAATATCCATTTGGATCATTCCTCCCTCCTTAGGAAGCAATGGTCCCCATTGCATTGATATCATCCATGATATGAGGCAAATTTTGTTGAACTGGGTATTAGATTTTTCGAAGATGTCATGGACCTGCAGGGAGATATGGAGGATGCATTTAGTAAATTTGGTTTCTTTATCAGGCTTAAAAAGTACATGTGTGGATTCTTTCTGTGTAGTTGTATGATTTATGACAACATCAGGCGACGGTGCATTGGGGGTCAGATCAAAGGAGTGCTTGTCCTGATATTGTAGACGAACCTCTGTGAATGAGGAGAAAATGTCCTCGTATTCCTCCATGACTTTGTCCATCTACTGCAGTCATGCAGGGGAGCCCTATTCTGAGGTTGTGGCCATGATATATTTCTTTCCTTTTGAGTGAGTTGTAAGGAAAATAAAGTTCTTGGTTTGGGAAACAATGTTACTGCTTTGTTTTGCAGTATTCAATTATATGAGAGAAGGCGGTACTACCTCTGGTATCGTGTACAAGTTATTTTCCAAAGTAATAATAATAGAACGGGGCCTAGGCTCATACACAACATGTAACCTCCATAATTATGGTTGGCCCATGTTGGAACAGGGTCTCCCACACTGATGAAAGCTGGTCCAATTTTGTATTATTTTGATTATGTTTAGTCTAGCATAGGGGTGATAGGGCAGATAAAAGCCCTAATACATTGTAAGCAGGTAAATAGGAAAAACGAGGAGTCCGCAAACCATGGTTTGCAGACCATGGTAAGTCTATGCTAAATTCGTATAAATAGTAAGTCTTTTTGAGTTAATAGGTAGAAGATGAATAGAAGTGAATGCTAAGTGCAGATTGTTAGTTCTGGGTTTCGAGTATTTAGGTCGGACTCCTGTTGGCTATGTGTGCGGAGATCCTTTGTCCTGTTGTGTGCAGACCCTGCTAGCTGTGTGCGCGGGTGGGATTTGGGGTTATGTAAGAATCTGCTGATAATATATGAGAAGTATTGTTGGTATTTGGTTTTGGATCTATCTATTATATGAATCTGCTCTTTGTGTTAAATCTGTGATAAGGTACGAATGATCTGTGTTATATGCTATGTTTATCTATAATATATGCTATCTGGTCTGCTGCATGTACTGTAATTTACATCTTTGTCGGTTAAACACACGTGGATGCGGACCTAAGATCTAGATCTGTAATACTGTGCACACTGGTTATCTATTTAAGCTTGCGAACTAGCTCTGTTTCCATAGATATGTGTGTTGTGTGTGGCTTGGCTTCCCTGCTCTTTTTCCGGGTGCAGAAACCTGGTTCTAGCACCCTCCCATACTGCTTTGGGTGAGACTTTGACCTGCTCAAGCAGGTCATTGCCGAAAGGGCTAGTAGTGTAGGGGTTTGTTGGCCAACCTTAACATGTGAACCTGGGTCAGGACCCCTAAAGCCAATAAATGGTTCCATTGTCGGGACTTGGAGCATTTTGAAAGAGCATTCAGGTAACGCCAGAACGCCAAAAGAAGGTAGATATGGCTGCCAATTTAAAAATACCTACCTTCAAGGGTGCGGTTGATTAGGATATGGATAGGTTTTGGTTTGTTGTTGAATCAGTATGGATAGTACAAAACATAACAAGTGATTAGGTGAAGCAAGCCCAACTATCTCTGCCTTTTGAAGAAAGAGCTCTGGATTGGTATATGGGATACATTGGACAACATGCAAATGCAACTATTGATGAGATCAAAATGACACTAAAGCAGCAGCTCAAAAGACCTAAATCCTATTTGCAGATAGTCAACGAACTAAAATACATCAAGCAAGGACCATATGAATTTGTATGGGAAGAAGATCAGAGGTTAAATAAAGTAATTAGGGAAGGAATATTCTTGTATGATGACCGGCAACACACAAAATGGTTCATCACTATGCTGCTACCTCACTTACGGGTACCTATGGGACAACAATCTATCGAAACACAGGAGAAAGCATTGGAAGTAGCTATGAAGCTAGAAGTTACCCCTAGGGATGATACACAACTGGGGGTACAACAGATATAAGGTCAGCTGGAAACAATGCATATGGAGATCCAGAACATGTACAAGGAACGAGGGCCAAAAGCCAGCCCTGCAAAATGATGCATTCGATGTCAGGTAAATAGTCACACCAAGGATAATTGTCCATTACTTGCTGCATATGTACAGACTAGAGCACCCAGTCCCTTGCGACCGAGGGAGGCCATGGGATCCAGTGGGTCAATGTTATGGTGTGATGATTTCTGCATTGTCGGGCTACACGACACTAGCCACTACCCTCACAATACCACATATGGCCTAGAAGTTAACCAACCATGGTGCCGGTTCTGCAGATCAGTTGGCCACGATGAGCAGACCTGCCACAAATAGGATTTACTGATTGAACGGGGAAGTGTATTTCGGGTTCGGTCTGATCTAGGTTCGCCCAGATCTCCTGTTGGAAGGGGGGTTTCCCAGCCCAAGGTAGGGGCCACAGAGGCAGTGCCGGTCGAGGACAAGGTCAGCTGATTTGCTACAACTGTGGGGAAGTAGGCCATTTTGCACGATATTGTTTAAACCCAACTCGGCAAGCCTGTCTGTATTGCAGACAGTGAGATCAGTCGATTGAGGAGTCCCCGATTCTAGTAGCAAGGGTCTAGGAGAAGCAGCAAAACCCTACGCAAAATGTGTAGAAGATGAAAATAGAACCCCGTGAGGTAGGATCAGTCCAATAAGGGTCAATAAAAGATGTTGCGACAGAGGAGGGACATCCCCCAAAAGAATTAAACCCCGTGATCAGGATGGGTGGTGATCACAGCAGAAGAGGAATGTATGACACTAAACGAAGGGAGGAGGTGAAACCATTCTTGCAAGCGTGTATGAAACTACTGTGTAACAAACAAGCCATGGAAAGTCTTCAGGAGCTGATCAATGGGTGCGCAACGAAGACCCCTTCTAGCACGCAAGTACACAATGTGCACCAACTATACAGACAAAAGAAATGAATGGGACGAGAAATGTGGCTAATAGTGTAGATTGGAGACTTTGAATAGATCAAGTTATTCTTGATCTAGGATCAGATGCGAACGTGCTCCCTAAGCAAACTTGGCAGTGGATGGGTGAGGCTAAGCTCGAATGGTCCGTTGTACAGCTACGCATGGCTAATCAACAGAAGATAGTACCATTGGGAAGGTTATCAAAAGTAGTGGTGGACATTGCTAGAGTCACGGTACGAGCTGATTTTGAAGTTATCCGCACAGTAGAAGATATGGACCCCTACCCAGCCCTTCTGGGCTTGTATTGGGCGATCGACATGGGAGGTATCATCAACTTAAAAAAAGAAAATATGATGTTCGAGAATAACGGAATATGTGTCATCATCCCATTAGACCCTACCAAGGGGGATAGGTATACAGAAACAGTCCATGGGAATGAAGAAATAGATAATCTCTATAGATTCTCCATGCAAGATGGCGAATGAATCAATCCTGTGACCAGGGGTACCATCGCTAGAAATCAAGATAATGAGGATGCTTCTGATTCAGACGAGGAGCTGGAACATTGGCAACGCCTATTACAGAATGCCTCCACGTTACGATGCCTCCAAACTACCATAAATATTTGGTGCATGTTAGTTGAGGTAAGAGATCTGCCCTGGTTTGATGTTTCGGGATATGTGGAGGACTTATTGCAAGACTTTGAAGCCATGTTTCCGAGGGAATGCAGGTTGGGAGCCCTTAAAATGACACTACGGGGTGCGCTAGTATAGTGGTGGGGACTACAAGGGAAAACCTTCCAGGTATGGGAAGAATGTCGAACTATGTTGGTCTTACGATTTACAATGCTAGCTTATCAGGATGACACAAGTATGACATATAGATCCTTCACCCTAGAACCCCGAGGGAACAAGCCTTGTTGGGGGAGGACGCACCATCGCTCAAGATGATTAAATCAGTAGAAGTGCCAAACACACTGGGGTTGTGCAAACTAGCCGTTAGCATTATAATGTCTGTTAAAAAGAAAAATTTACCATTGGGGGAAACGGTTAGCCGAAAATTAATAGCGCAAATCAGGGAAAGTCATAAGCCCTACGTAGATTTTACCCAGCCGTTGGACAATGAAAGATGCTATAAAACCATTGGGACGGCCTAGAGCATGATTCTATCTCATTTGCATAACTTGTACCTCGTAGTCGTAAAATGTCAGAGAATTTCGGTCTACACTGCGTCAATCATGTCTACCAGAAACCCCCTTGCAAGTGGCCAACCAAAAGTTGAATTCATCTTCCAGGAAAGAGCAACAGCTACCAGGCCCTCGGAATCTTCGGTACCCATGGAGGAAGCAAGTGATGATGTCATGGAGAAAGAGTCTGAAAAAGAAGACGTACCCATAACCCAGTTACCAGAAAAGGCAAAGAACTAGCCCAAAGCTCAGAAAATCCTCCAAATATTGTAAAATGGGCTGCGGGAAAGCCGAGGACATCACCAAAAACACCCAAGACATCTCATGCCTGCCTGGGCCAGAAGAGGTCCTCCCAGCTAATCCAATTAACTGGTTACCCCCATTTATCTGTCTAGGGAGAACATTGACCCGAATGCCACAAAATTTAGATGGTTTGATCACTTACTTACAAACACCGCTAACCCCTATGGGGGTCCTGGTCATTGGTGATCCTTGCGGAAAGCTCCATGAGGTTAAATTTGATGATCATGATTTGAAAAATTATGCATCGTTCTCTGATTTGGCTCCCGCATTGTATTTAGAGACATTCCATGCACCTAACGGAGTCATAGTCATCCCTCAGAAATGGGTATCTAGATTGGCCAAATCTGGGATCCTGAACCTATTACGAATGCCCCACTTTGGCCATTACAACGTCACAAATTGGTTGACCGGATAGTTGCTCGCCCTGACTCATGACGACTATTTATGAATTCCTAAAAGAGTCCCCATTGATATTTCATTAATACACAGAATAACTGGCCTCCCCATGCAAGGACCACACCCCATGGAGAAAGTGGGTAAGAAATATGAGGGGGAAATTGCGATCAAAGTACAGTAGGCATACCATGTAAATAAAAATAAGAGGGGTTTTATCATTGATTCCATCAGTGATCTAGCTACGTGAATGGGTACCTAGATATTAGCCTGTAAATTAGTGCGAAAATTCCAGGTTGCAACGGTCCCTGCGTATGTCATACGGGTGGTAGGTCAGTGTGCCAAAGGGGGCTGCTTTAATTGGGCACAACACTTGTGGGACAAATTTATGTCCAATGTCTGTGAATCACAAGAATAAGGAAAAGCCTTTTACTACTCCTGCTTGATGTTTCTTATCGCCCTCATCACATGGGAAGCACCTAAGGAATCAGTCATCCCCCCACTCAACCTGGGCATGTGTGAAGGAGCCTGGTACGCTCACTTATGGGATTCCAAGGATGCACAGTGATTAGAGGATAACCAAGTCTTTTGGGTTCTTTTCCAGGGTAATGTAGCAGCAGCCATCAATTCGCGCCCATGGCTATCTCCTATAATATATGATAGATACAAGGATATCGCCAAGTTCCAGGTCACAATGCACCATATTCAAATCTGTAGTCTTAAGAATAAAACCTAGACAACTCTTCGTTATATGGTAACAGAGTGGGAGATCGATGGGGTGATTGCACGATGGCCACCTGCTTGGAAGATTAGCTTCAAAACCCCTGCGAAGAGTACTACGGATGTTGGTGCAATAGTCCCAACGACCATTCCTTCCACGCAACATCTGAACAAGGATACTACAGCTCCCAACCAGGCCGTGCCACAGGATATTAGTGCCGAGGGTACCAAGCGAATAGGAGAGCCGATACAAGGAACTTGGAAGAAGTAACGACCCCAGCAACCAGAGAAAGATGAAACAGTCACCTTGACTGACAGGGATCTCAAGCAGATTACAGATGCCGTTACATTTGCCATAGAAGAGAAATGGGTAGCTTTAGCAGAGCAACAAAAAAATGCAGTCGACACCATTCAAGCGGAGCTGCGCACTCTACAATTGAAAACCGATACTTTCCATATAAGAATCACCCAACGAAGAAACCCTCCACCTCCGAGAGAACCCGTACTAGTTACAGATGAAAGGAGGCTCTGTGCGATCCCCGATGCTGCTCTTATCACAGATCTGTCAGACCCGGCAATGCATCTCCCAGCAGGATCAGGCATATAGCTGAATCTCACCCAGCTGCCGCACGAATCAATAAGGGATATCCACATGGCAGTTTCCATGAAATTTACCATTGAGACCAACTCGTACATCAGCAAATATGTACGGCCAAGCAGACAATAGCACAAAAAAACCCCGACATGCTTCTCGCAGTCTCCTAGCAAGCCGAACTGGAAACAGTGATACACCAGGTGTATACGGACATAGCAGTAGACATATCACCCGATGCCACCCCGCAAGCGAAAATTGAACCACTGGTGACCGCGTTGAAGGCTTCTCGAACAGAGCTGTAGGCCTTCAATGATCCAGGTGGATATTGGTGGCCACCCGCCTATTCCACTTGGGGCCCCATCATTGTCTCTTTCAGTTTTTTTTCACAACTTACTATTTTTAGCAGTTTTTCGAGTCCTGAACTTCCGAAGCCATTTTGAAGCCCCAAACGAAGATAGTGTGCCGAAGTTACGTCTGGATCATTCAAGACACAGACGGAGCAACAAATTTGTGATCTTCAGGCCAAGTTGCACCCTGAGAGGCCTCTGGAGGTAAGGGCTCAACGGGCTGCGTTACTCATGGCTGCCACGAACACCATTATGGGATAGATTGCTCAAGGTACACAGTTACTGGAGACAACCTTGCAGCTTTGGATGAAGGTTCAACATGATCCGAGCCTGCGACAAGTTAATCATGAGCTCCGTCAGAAGGAAGAAGAATGTGAACAGATCGAGGCTACCATTGCCACTCTAATCCTAGCACAGCGCATCGCCCGTCTACGGACCAGCGAGGTCCTCCAAGCTGAGATTGAGGAACTTCGGCACAAGAAGGATGTCATCGGGAAGAGATTCAAGCCATGGTCTACCATGGCCCTTCAATTCTCTTAGGACGCAGATGCTGTGGTAAAAAGACTCAATCAGACACTCGAGAGTGTCACCGCTGCAATAGAAGGTCCAACATCACAACAGTTAGTAGATATTGCATAGAATGTTGCGGCGCAGAGCCTAGAAGTCTTGGCCCCACTGGTTGCAGTTGTTGAGGCATTACGCGCGTAGGTGGAGGCTCCACCACCGCAATGACTCGGGACAAGTCACAAGATTGTGTTGGGGGACTGTTGGAGCAGGGTCTCTCACACTGATGAAAGCTGGTCCAATTTTCTATTATTTTGATTATGTTTAGTATATCACAGGGGTAATAGGGTGGATAAAAGACCCAATACATTGTAAGCAGGTAAATAGGTAAATCCAGGAGTCCGCAAACCACGGTTTGCAGACCATGGTAAGTCTAGGCTAAATTGGTATAAATGTAGTAAGTGTTTTTCATTCGATAGGTAGAAGATGAATAGAAGTGAATGCTAAGTGTGGATTATTAGTTTTTTATTTCGGGTATTTGGTTCAGACTCCCGCTAGCTATGTGCGCATAGATCCTTTGTCCCGCTGTGTGCAGACCCTGCTGGCTGTGTGCACAGGTGGGATTTGGGGTTATGTAAGACTCTGCTAATAATGTGTGAGAATAATTGCTGGTATTTGGTTCTAGATCTATCTGTTATATGAATCTGCGCTCTGTGTTAAATCTATGATAAGGTATGAATGATCTATGTTATCGGCTATGTTTATCTATAATATATGCTATCTGGTCTGCTGTGCATACTGTAATTTATGTCTTTGCTGGTTAAACGCATGTGGATGCAGACCGAAGATCTAGATCTGTAATACTGTGCACACCGGTTATCTATTTAAGCTTGCGAACTAGCTCTGTTTCCATAGATCTGTGCATTGTGCGTGGTTTTGCTTACCTTCTCTCTTTCTTGGTGCTGAAACCTAGTTCTAGCACCCTCCCATACTACTTCGGGTGAGACTTTGACTTGCGCAAGTAGGTCACTGCCGAAAGGGCCAGTAGTATAGGGGTTTGTTAGCAAACATTAATGTTCGAACCTGGGTCAGGACCCCTAAAGCCAATAGCCCAATAATACATCAGTTACATCAAGAGGAGAAACATCACACAATACCTCATCTGTGAATGGCTTGATACTATACGGAAGGTGACACTGCTGGTGGACACAAAGATCTATCCCTAGGTGAAGCCACACGATTTTATACAGTTGCAGGTGTGTTATGGTCGGTAGGCCGAACCGTTGCACGACCTCTATTGAATTGAGGTTCTTTTGGCTTCCACTATCGATAAGGAATTGCAGCGGAGAACCATTCACCCACATCTGCAAATGGAAGAGGCGCTCCCCCTCGTTTAGATCCTTAGGATCCTCCCTCTAGATCTTGGTGGTGGCAACAATGGCACTGAGATCTGCATCAATGATCTATTTCCCTTTATCATTGACTCTATTTGGTTTTGACTGAGGATGAAGACATGCATTTGACTCAAGTGCCTTTAGTTCGGCCACCAACGACTGTTTGGCCTGAAACTTGTTTGTGTTGTTAGTGGGGTTGCTATGAGATTCACACCACTTCCCCGTGTCCTTCTTTGGGTTTTTGGTGTTGTTTTGAGTCGCCCCAATTTAGCCTTGCCCCTTGTTCGTGGATCCAAATTCTCTCTTCTTGTGCTTAAATTTTTGCTTATTCTTGGCAGCATAGAGATATGTCATTCCAAGAGATGTAATGTCGAGGAACTCCATTTCCTCCTGAATGTGTCTATGTAGATAGCTACGGTACTTGAGCACCAAATGTCTCTCAGAATATTTAACATGCAACTTTGTGTGCATGGTATGGAAAAAATTTGTGAGTTCATGCACATCTTGATCCCTTTGCTGCCGCAGCATGGTCCATTGGATGTACTTGCCCTCATAGCTCCCCATGGTGTAATATTTTTCCTTGATGCTGTCTGGGAATGAATTCAAAGTTAGTGTGGCTAAGAACAAAGAGGGTTCCCCCTCATCCTTTTTCTCACAGTATGTTTCCCACCATTCCTTGACATTGGGAGCGGCTTTAAGGAGTGCCAAAATAATCCTTTCTCGATCAGAGAAATCATGGAATGAAAAATACCCTTCTAGAAAATTAAAACATCTATCAATGCCATCTGCATCTATCTGGCCTTCAAATACAAGAATGTCAAATTTTACCTATACCTTGAAGGGAGTGGCACCTCCAGAGTGGTTGTTGGATGTAGATGCGCCATAGGTGGGAAAACGTTGCATGATCTGAGAAAAGTTATCCATCATCGCGTTCCTTTTCTTCCTGAAGGCCTCCTTGAGAAATATTTTTATAGGATGTCCTCCTCCCTCATCTTTCTTTTCTTCCTCCATGGGAGGTCGTTGGGGTTTGTGAGGTTGATCTTGCAAGGGTTCAACCAGATCGATCCCTAACTCCTTATACCCTGACCGTGTTGGGGACATGCAAATAAAAACAGAGAAAGAGAAGACTACTTTGATACCACTGATCCAGATTTATGCAGGAACATAATAAAATATAGAAATATACATAAACATAGAGATGCAGTGGAGATAATTCTTCATTTCATTAATATCAAATAACATAAATATACTTACAAACATAATGGAAATAAAATAACTGGGGTGTTGGTAGCTTATCTCATAGAAGAGATGTGGTGGCTACATGCCTCTGAACTATGTTACAATGATGCTCGCAAGCCTATTTATTGTTGAGAAATAATGAGAAACCCTAAACATCCAAAAACCTAACTGTAGGAGATGAAGCGCTAAAACTATGGGCCCCGTTTGGGTAAATTTGTGTTTCAACTTCCCGTGGTCGTAACTTTGGCATCCTATCTTCATTTGACGCACATGATACATCATTAGGAAGATCTATTTGAGGACTAAAAATACTGACCGCAAATGTTTATTTCAAATTCAAATCAAATTCTCCACCAGCGTGATGCCCAAAAAACGTCGTTTAAGGCCTCAAAACAACTTAGGATGTTCAAGACCCGAAAAACTGCTAAAAATAGTCAGATGTGTCGAAACTAGAAAACTGAAAGAATTGATGGTGCAGGTTGAAATTGAATAGGTGGGTGGCCACCAATATCCATGTGCCTCATTAGGGCGTCTAAATAGCTCTGAAAGTTCAGGAACCGACAACCTGCTCAAAATAGAAAGTCGTGATCAAAGTGAAAAGCTGCAAGAATTGATGGTGTTGGTCCAAATGGAATAGGTGAGTGGCCATCGATATCCATTTAGATCATTCCCCCCTCCTTAGGAGCAATGGTCCCTGTTGCATTGAGATCCTCCATGGGATGAGGCAAATTATTTCGAACTTAGTATTATATTTGTTGAAGATGTCATGAACTTGTGGGCAGACATGCTGGATGCGTTTAGTAAACTTGTTTTATTTATTAGGCTCAAATAGTAAATGTGTGGATTCTTTCTGTGTAGTTGTATGACGTATGGCAACATTAGGAAGTGGTGTGTCGGGGTTAGATCAATGGAGTGTTTATCCTGATAGTGTAGAGGAACCTCTGTGAGTGAGGAGAAAATGTCCTCTTATTCCTCCATGAATTTTTCCATCTATTGAAGCCGTGCAGGGGATCCCTGTTTTGAGGTTTTGGCCATGATATTATTCTTTCCTTATGAGTGAGTTGTAAGTAAAATAAATTTCCTGGTTTGGGAAACAATCTTACTACGTTTTTTTACAGTAGTCAAGGAGATGACAGGAGGGAGTACTACCTGTGGTATCCTGTACAATTTATTTTCCAAAGTAATAATAATAGCACGAGGCCTAGACACATACACATAATGTCGCCTCCATAAGTATGGTTGTCCCAATAATAGATCAGTTACATCAAGAGGAGCAACATCACACAATACCTCCTCCATGAATGGCTTGATACTGTAGAGAAGGTGGCACTGTTGGAAGATGCGAAGATCTCTCTGTAGGTGAAGGCACACGATTGTGTATGGATGTGGGTGTACTATGGTCGGTAGGCCGAGCCGCTTCACGACCTCTACTGAAAGGAGGTTCTTTTGGCTTCCTCTATCGATAAAGAATTGGAGTGGAGAACCCTTCACCCACATTTGCGAATGGAAGAGGCACTCCACCTCATCTAGATCCTCGGGATCATCCCTCTGGATCATGATGGTGGCAACAATGTCCTTCTTTGGATTTCTGGTGTTGTTCTGAGTCGCCCCACTTTGGCCTTGCCCCTTATTCTGTGATTCAAGGCACCTTTCCCTGGCTTCATATTCATGGATCCAAAGTCTCGATTCTTCTGCTTAAATTTCTGCTCGATCTTGGCAACACAACGATATGTCATGCCAAGAGATGTAATGTCGAGGAACTCCATTTCCTCCTAAATGTGTATGTGTAGATAGCTACAGTACTTGATCACCAAATGTCTGTCAGGATATTTAATACCCAACTTTGTGTGTAGGATATGGAACAAATTCATCAGTTCGTGCACATCCTAATCCCTTTGCTGCCACATCGTGGTCCATTGAATGTAATTGTCCTCATAACTCCCCATGGGGTAATATTTTTCCTTGATGCTGTCTCGGAACGAATTCCAGGTGGGTGCAACCGAGAATAGAGAGGGTTCCCCCTCGTCCTTTTTCTCACATTATGTTTCCCATCAGTCCTTGACATGGGGGCGGCTTTAAGGAGTGCAAAAATAATCTTTTCTTGGTCGAAGAAATCATGGACTGAAAAATACCCTTCTAAAAAATTTAACCATCTATCGATGGCATCTGCATCTATGTAGCCTTCAAATATAGGAATGTTAAATTTTGCCTATACCTTGAAGGGAGTGGCACCTCCAGAGTGGTTGTTGGATGCAGATGCACCGTAGGTGAGTAGTCATTGAAGGATATCAGAAAAGTTATCAATCATCGTGTTCCTTTTCTTCTCGAGGGCATCCTCAAGCAATATTTGGATAAGATGTCCTACTCCGTTGTCTTTCTTTTCTTTCGCCATGGGAGGTCATCGGGGTTTACGAGGCTGATCTTGCAAGGGTTCAACCAGATCGAACCCTAAATCCTTATACCCTGAACGCGCTCGGGACATGCAAAGAAAAATAGAGAAAGAGAAGACCACTTTGATACCACTGATCCAAATTTATACAAGAATGCAATAAAATATAGAAATATACATAAACATAGAGATTCAATGGAGATAATGCTTCATTTCATTAATATCAAATAAAAGAAATATACTTATAGACATAATGGAAATAAAATAGCTAGGGCGTTGGTAGCCTATCTTTGAGAAGAGATGTGGTGGCTACATGAATCTGAACTGTGTTACAATGATGCTCAAAGGCCTATTTATTGTTGAGAAATAATGCAAAACCCTAAACATCTGAAAACCAAACTGTAGGAGATGAAGTGCCAAAACTATGGGCCTCGTTTGGGTAAATTGGTGTTTTAACTTCTCGGGGTCATAAATTTGGCATCCTATTCTGTTTGATGCACATGGTACATCGTTAGGAAGCTCTATTTGAGCATTACAACTTCTATTTAAAAATGTAGATTCCAAAATGGAATCACATTCACCACCGACGTGATGCCCAAAAGATGTCATTTAAGGCCTCAAAATGGCTCCAGAAGTTCATGGCTCAAAAAACTGCTAAAATTAGTAAGTTGCGTCGAAACTAAAAAATGAAAAAATTGATGGTGGGGGTCCAAATGGAATAGGTGGATGGCCCCCAATATCCACTTGGGTCATTAGGGCCTCCAAATGGCTCTGAAAGTTTAGAAACTAACAACCTACTAGAAATAGTAAGTTGTGCTGAAAGTGAAAAGCTGTAAGACTTGATGGTGCGGGTCCAAATGGAATAGGTGAGTGGCCACCAATATCCACCTGGATCATTCCTCCATCCTTAGGAATCAATGGTCCCCATTGCATTGAGATCGTCTCTGAGATGAGGAAAATTCTATTGAACTAGGTATTAGATTTGTCGAAGATATCATAGACCTGTGGGCGGACATGCTGGATGCATTTAGTAAATTTGGTTTCTTTATCAGCCTCAAATAGTACATGTGTGGATTATGTCTATGTAGTTGTATGGGGTATGGCAACATCAAGCAGTGGTGCGTCAAGGGTCAGATCAATGGAGTGCTTGTCCTAACAGTGTAAAGGAACCTCTGTGAGTGAGAAGCAAATGTCCTCGTATTCCTCCATAACCTTCTCCATCTACTACAGCCATGCAGGGGAGCCCTGTTTTGAGGTTGTGGCCATGATATTCTTCTTTCCCTGTGAGCGAGTTGTAAGGAAAATAAATTTCCTGGTTTTGGAAACAATCTTACTGCATTTTTTTGTAGTAGTCAAAGAGATGACAGGAGGCAGTACTACCTCTCATATCCTGTACAAGTTATTTTCCAAAGTAATAATAACAACACGAGGCCTAGACTCATACATGGCATGCCACCTTCATAAGTACGGTTGGCCCAATAATACATCAACTACACTAGGAGGAGAAACATCAAACAATACCTCATCCATGAATGGCTTGATACTATATGGAAGGCGGCACTACTGGCGGATGCAAAGATCTCTTTGTGGGTGGAGCCACCCGATTGTATACGGTTGCAGGTGTGCTATGGTCGGTAGGCCGAGCCACTTCATGACCCCTGCTAAAATGAGGTTATTTTGGCTTCTGCTATCGACAAGGAATTGGAGTGGAGATCCCTTCACCCACATCTGCGAATGGAAGAGGTGCTCCCCCTCCTCTGGATCTTCAGGATCCTCCCTCTGGATCTTGGTCATGGAAATAATGGCACTGGGATCTGCATCAATGATCTCCTTCCCTTTGTAATTCCCTCTATATGGTTCTGACTCAGGATCAGAACATGCATCTAATTTGGGTGCCTTTAGTTCGGCTACCAATGATGGTTTTGCCTAACACTAGTTTGTGCTATGAGTGGGGTTGTTATGAAATTCACACCACTTCCCCATGTCTTTCTTTGGATTTGTGGGGTTTTTCTGAGTTGCCCCACTTTGGCATTGCCCCTTGTTCAGTGGTTCGGGGGCGCCTTTACCTTGCTTCGGATTCGTGGATCCAAAGTCTCGCTTCTTCTGCTTAAATTTATGCTTAATCTTGGCAGCATAGTGATATGTCATGCCAAGAGATGTAATGTCGAGGAAATCCATTTCCTCCTGAATGTGTCTGTGGAGATAGCTATGGTACTTGAGCACCAAATGTCTCTCGGAAACTTTAATACCCAGCTTTGTGCATGGGGTATGGAACAAATTCATCAGTTCGTGCACATCTTGATCCCTTTTCTGCCACGGCATGGTCCATTGGATTACTTGTGCTCATAGCTCCCCACAGGGTAATATTGTTCCTTGATGTCATCTTGGAACGAATTCCAAGTGGGTGTGGCCGAGAACAGAGAGGGTTCCCCCTCGTCCTTTTTCTCACAGTTTGTTTCCCACCAGTCCTTGACATTAGGGCAGCTTTAAGGAGTGCAAAAATAATATTTTCTCGGTTGGAGAAATCATGGATTGAAAATACCCTTCTAGCAAATTCAACCAACTATCGACGATATTTGCATCTATCTGGCCTTCAAATACAGGAATTTCAAAGTTTACCTATACCTTGAAGGGAGTGGCACCTCCAAAGTCACTGTTGGATGCAGATGCGTCATAGGTGGGCATGTGTTGAAGGACTTGAGAAAAGTTATCCGTCATCGCATTCCTTTTCTTCTCGAGGGCCTCCTCGAGGAATATTTATAGGATATCCTACTCCCTTGTCTTTCCTTTCTTCCACCCTTCGAGGTTGTCGGGGTTTGTGAGGTTGTTCTTGTAAGGTTTCAACCAGATCAAGCCCTAACTCCTTATACCTTGACCGCATTGGGGACATGCAAATACAAATTGAGAAAGAAGAGAGCTCTCTAATACCACTGATCCAGATTTATGTAGGAATGCAATAAAATACATAAATATACATAAACACAGAGATGCAGTGGAGATAATGCTTCATTTCATTAATATCAAATAACATAAATATGCTTACAGAAATAATGGAAATAAAATAGCTAGGGCATTGGTAGCCTAGCTTTGAGAAGATATGTGATGGCTACATGCCTCTGAACTGTGTTACAATGAAGCTCAAAGGCCTATTGCAAAACCCTAAACATCCAAAAACCTAACCGTAGGAGATGAAGTGCCAAACCTATGGACCCCGTTTCAGTAAATTGGAGTTTCAACTTCCTGGTGTCATAACTTTGGCATCTTATCTCTTTTTTACGCACACCATTAGGAAGATCTAGCCAAGGAATACAACTGCTAACCACGAGTGTAGATTCTAGAATGCAATCATATTCGCCTTAGATGAAGTAAGGGCCTATAGATATGGTTACCGACATTCCTACCTTATAATACCTCACCTACCTGGGTAGTTCCAATCACTCCTATCAAGGTTTGAGGGGCCTCCCAAGCAACACGATGCCCAGAAAATGTCGTTTAAGGCCTCAAAACAGTTCTGGAAGTTCAGGACCCGAAAAATTGTTAAAAATAGTAAGTTGTGCTAAAACTGAAAAACTAAAAGAACTAATGGTGGGTATCTAAATGGAATAGGTGGGTGGCCACCAATATCCACGTGGCTCATTATGGCCTCCAAACGACTCCAAAAGTTTAGGAACTGACAACCTGCTAAAAATAGTAAGTTATGCTAAAAGTGAAGAGCTTCAATAATTGATGGTGCTAGTCAAAATGGAATAGGTTGGTGGCCACCGATAACCACCTAGATCATTCCTCCCTCCTTAGTAAGCAATGGTCCCCATTTCATTGAGATCCTCCATGAGATGAGGCAAATTCTATTGAAATGGGTATTAGATTAGTCGAAGATGTCATGGACCTGCAGGTAGACATGTTGGATGCGTTTAGTAAATTTGGTTTCTTTATCAGGATCACATGGTACATGTGTGGATTCTTTCTGTGTAGTTGTATGAAGTATGGCAACATGAGGCAGCTGTGCATCACGGGTCAGGTCAATGGAGTGATTGTCTTGACAGTGTAGAGGAACCTTTGTGTGTGAGGAGAAAATGTCCTCGTATTCCTCCATGAATTTGTCCATATGTTTCAGTCATGCAGGGGAGTCTTGTTTTGAGGTTGTGGCCGCGATATTCTTCTTTCCCTGTGAGTGAGTTATAAGGAAAATAAATTTCCTGGTTTGGGAAACAATCTTATTGTGTTATTTTGTAGTAGTCAAAGATATTACAGGAGGTGGTACTACCTCTGATGTCTTGTACAAGTTATTTTCCAAATTAATAATAACAGCACAAGGCCTAGACTCATAAACAACATGTCACTTTCGTAAGTATGGTTGGCCCAATAATACATCATCTACATCAAGAGAAGCAACATAACACAATACCTCATCCGTGAATGGCTTGATACTATGTGGAAGGTGGCACTACTGGCATACGCAAAGATCTCTCCCTAGATGAAGCCACTCGATTGTATACATCTAAGGGTGTGCTATGGTCAGTAGGCCAAGCCGCTTCATGACTTCTTTTTAAATGAGGTTCTTTTGGCTTCTGCTATCGACAAGGAATTGGAGTGGAGACCCCTTCACCCACATCTTCGAATGGAAGAGACGCTCCCCCTCCTCTGTATCCTCAGGATCCTCACTTTGGATCTTGGTGGTGTCAACAATGGGAATGGGATCTGCATCGATGATATTCTTCCCTTTCTGATTTCCTCTATTTGGTTTTGACTCAGGATCAAAACATACATCTGATTCGAGTGCGTTTAGTTCGACCACCAATGACTGTTTGGCCCGACACTCGTTTGTGTTGTGAGTGGGGTTGTTATGAAATTCACACCACTTCCCCGTGTCCTTATTTGGATTTTTGTTGTTGTTATGAGTCTAAACACTTTGGCCTTGCCCCTTATTCTGCAGTTCAGGGGCACCTTTCCCTAGCTTCGGATTCGCGGATCCAAAGTCTTGCTTCTTCTTTTTAAATTTCTACTCGATCTTGGCAACATAATGATATTTCGTGCCAAGAGATGTAATTTCAAGGAACTCCATTACCTCTTGATTGTGTTTGTGCAGAGAGTTGTGGTACTTGAGCACCAAATGTCTCAGAATCCTTCATACCCAACTTTGTAGGAGGCTATGGAACAAATTCGTTAGTTCGTGCATATCTTGATCCCGTTGTGTTGAACCCTTAGTTAAATTGAGAGGGGGGGGTGAATCAGATTAACACATTCATGGACTTTTAAAAAATTTCCTTTAAACTTATTTACACCTTCATTTCATGATCAATTTAATATGTGGGCAATATTAATTTGTGAGTAGCAAGTATTAAGCAGATTAGTTAATATAACGGCAATCTTAATATGTGAGCAGCAAGTATTAAGAAGATTAGATATAACATATCAACACATAGACATCATGCACATAGACAGCAGATATAAGTGGAAACCCATAAGGGATAAAACCACATCTTATTATTGTTGTGATGCAAAGGCAAGCTCCAACTCCCTCTCACCACTGATTTTCTGTAGGCTCCAACCTATAGGAGGCTCCTACCTCAATTATGCAAGCTACAACTTGCAAGGAAGCTCCAACTCCCAACTATTTTCTGCAGACTCCAACCTACAGGAGGCTCCTACCTCAGCTAGCTACAACTGACATCTATCAAGCTACAACTTGATATGGAAGCACCAACTCCCATCTATTTTCTGCAGGCTACAACCTACAAGAGGCTCCTACCTCAGTCAGCTACAACTGACATGTATCAAGCTACAACTTGACATGCAAGCACAAAATTCCTCACATTACAATAATATCATATGCTAATTTACCTTGGATATTAGCTCTATTCTGTTCCTTCTTCACTGCTGTCCACCGGCCTTCATATCTGTCTTATATCATCTTTTACTCTTCACAGCATCTTTATCTGCTTCTCTTTCTTCTTATCTTCTCTTCCTCAATTCTGCATTCTCTAACCTCTCTATGCATATCACTGTGATATCATTTATAGAGTTCACCTTATGACTGTTTCCATTTCATAGGGGATTCGGAATGAATAGCCATGGCTCTTTGACTTCTGCCTTGTCATTTCTTTGTCCAGCTCATTCAGAGGAATATATCAATTTATACAAATTTCAGTTTTACAATGGAGTTTTGGTTGCCTACCGGAGACTTTCCTTTGCATCACAAATAGTTATAAAATCAATTAAAACATTTACATTCACATTTTTAGTTACATACATCAATTTCACTCAGCCCTTTTTTCGGCCTTTGGCTAGTTGATTTGTCTTTTCTGCTGCAGTCAAGTAACTGTTCTACATACCTTTGTTGTTCACTGCAATTGTGTATTTGCTGCATATATAACTACATTACAAGTTTAGCCCAAAATAAATCTCAAAGTCTCATGCATATAAAGATGCCTCTCCATTCATTTTCTTGGACTGGTAATTAAAACAAATATGTGCAGAAGCTTTTCTTTTCACATCTGCTGGTTATCAAAACCATTTAACCCCATTGCACTCTCTGATCTGGGCAAGTATTAATAATGATATGTGGAAGCTACCTTTCTGTTCTTAACACTAAGGTCAGAACCCAACATTCAAATAACATCAGTCTTCATATACGGAAGCTTCTTTTAATGCTCTATGGTTAAAAACCATAGTCAAGTCCATTTCATGAATATTAAACATTTTTCTTAGCTATCCTTCAATGTAGGTCTTGGCCCTCATTTTTGTGTGAGTTTCCATTCAACGTTTGAACTTTATTGATAAACTCATTATATGACGAGCCACAACATATCAACCATCAAATATATGCCCACGACTTTATCACCTCAACATACTACAATGACACACATTATGCCTTTCATTCAAAGGTTATGAAACATCATAATAATCCCTCGATCATCGCAATTACCATCGGATGTCACAACACTTATATTAAGATGAACCTTTCGGTCCCATGGCATATGTAGTTTATCCTCTAATCATAAGGTTCTTACCTTATTTTAATTGCCAGCATCGTATTCCATTAATATATGTCTTCGACCTTGTCTAAAGCATAAACCATCACACCAACGCACATATATTACTAATCTTAAAGTCTGACATATAAACACCCCATTTCATACTTTAATTTGAACCGCACAACATGTATTAACACAAAGGAATCTTTAATTTGCTTAACTCATACCAAGTTCAACCTTGGTTAACCCACAAAAATTTCATATATATGTTAACAATTAATTAAACGTTCGGGTTCCACACTTGTATACATCGAAAATATTAGCAATGGTCACATTACTTCACACTTCCACCGTATTTCACTAACCAACCTTATGCACTTGACTTTACAAGCCTTGATTTTAATTTAAAACAAACCTCAACAAATCATAACATTCGGCCCCACAGAACATTCGACTCATATCAACATAATACATATACTGCAATATATATATATATATATATATTTAAATTTCTACACCAACACTGGGTCCCACAATGCATTATAACGTAATTTCCGCCCGTGCTACTTCACTTGCGATCCAACAGCGGTCGCAACACCTCAACCCATCCTGCGAAATCCAACGGTGGTCACTAAAGTTTTACCCCCATGGTTTAACACGAAAATGTTTTGCGAAATAGGTGGATTTGGAATACCACCTGGGCCACGTGTCGATCACTGAACCATATCGCATTATTTTTTGTAAACCAATTACCACTTTTAAATTATGCGAACCCACTGGTTTTTCAAACCCCGGTTTCACTGTTGCTCCTCATGGTTCCGTTACCGGCACCATGATGGAGATCAACAGTGCTGTTACTGAGAAGCAATGATGAGTTAGGGGCCCAACTATTATTGGAGAATTCCAATGACCATTCTACTTGTGTAGCATTGGATATGCAGATGGTTGATGAAATACATCTTATGATGCATCACATCTCCCATTATTATGAAAGATCCTTCTTGATGAGCACCTCACAACTCAATGAAAATTTTTTGCCAACAACATATTTGGAACCTTATGGGTTCAACTTGGTCATTGATGAGTCGTATTATTGTAGAGATCTCCAGGAGGTTGCACTTCAACATCTCATGAAGTGCAAAGATAGTCATCAGATTTGGGGGGATGGTATTATCCATGAGGTGGATACCTATTTGGAGAATGGTAGGAGACATCCACATTTGTATGGATGGGTGAGGATGATGAGAAAGGGGTTGGTGAGCCACTTGCAGATCTATGAAATAGGGAAGCAGGAGGCATGGCTATGCTAGCTATTCTTGAGAGAGTTTGGCAATCATGTGACATATCCTATGTTAAAGGGTGTGTTTTTGGTTAGGACATGGAATGAAACTTACATCATGTGGCAACAAGGAGTTAGGTTGTATTGGCCTGATGTGATATTTTTCATGTCAATCATCATTTTTTTACTCCATGGTCTGTATGATGATGATGTGAGGAGGTAGCAAGAGTTATTGTCATGTTGGTTACTCTTGGGAGAGTATGGGTTGATTTTCTCCCATACTTCTCATGATGTTTCAGGAGTAGATGGTGGAACAATCATGGTGCAAAGGGGCTACTCCTTAGCCTTGGGTGATTAGGAGGTACTTCCACATGGGAAGGAGTCTCCCATATATAGCATCATTCCAGTATGTGACTTTGGCATTGGGCATGTCAAAGGGTGGAGTTATGAGATGAGAGGAGCCTTATCGCAAAGGCCAACAATGCTGTCACTTGGGAGTATGGATCTATTGATGGAGTGTTCCAAGGATCACTTCACACATGTGGTACTTGATGGGCAAGTAGAAGATGAGGTGTATAAGGGGTTGGATGGAGTCAGCTATTACCAAGATAGAGTATCTCTGACTTGGATCTCCAAGCTCAAGAAGAAGGCTTTACATATAGTTCATGATCCATTCTTTCACCAAGGTCTCATAGAGACATATCATACCATGATGGAGAGATTCTCATGGGAGGACCGATCCATGGATCTCATCATCAACTTACTCAAAATACATGGTAAGATTTGTGTTCTTGTACTTATTGATCATCTAGCAAAGTATTTTCATTCTCTTACAATTTATATACAGTGCATTGCTCCACAAGAGAGAAAGTTTCTATTTGGACTTCATGGTATTTCTAAGAACAACATTAGTGATGGAGATAGCCATTTATTGTATGGATTTGGGCAAGTATTTCTCTATTTTTTCTATGCTCAGCTAATATACAATGCCATTTACTACCTCCAAGTAGATGAGAAAACATGCATAACTAGCAAGTTGTTGGGAGACACATTGCCACATTATGTTCAAAAATAGCATGTAGAAAAATTGCGCTATAACCCCTTGGAAAACTATTGGCATGATCTAGAATTTCACATAACACTCAGTACCTTTCTCATTTTGATGCCATATTATGATGGTTTTATATTCACTATACGTTTGATGGCTTGGGCAAGCAAGGTTCCTAGAACCAAAGAGTGGGTCTTTAAGGATCCAGTTTCCCTTTTGCCTCTTGAGGGAAACATTATTACAACCTAAGATCAATGGAAACTCTACCCATATCATAAGTGGAGAGAGAGACAGTGTGGGATGCACAATTTGGTCGATTATGTTCAGCCATACAACCCATATACATTGTAGGAGCGAGAGATGGAGGAGTTCTTCTATGAGTTACCACATTACAGGGTGACCCATTTTGTTTGGATGATAGCTTGGGGATTGGAGCTTCTCATGGGGATTGAAGTTACCAACATTTTTCAGGTTCGATGCCTTAAGAAGGCCTCTAGATAGCATATAGTCGCCTCCATGGATATCCCACTTCTGCATGATGAGAGCCATTTGGATTTGTCACCAATGGCTAACTTGTACACTTTGGAGGAGCAACTAGGGGACATATTGATGAGAGGACATCTTGTTCAGTGGAGGATCTTATCACATGAGGATGCTACAGGAGGAGGAGAGGAGGATTTGCAGTTTTTATCCTTATAGTTGCTTCAGGACAAGAAACATTTGGGAGGGGAGGACTGAAATATTCCAAAATGACCTTACAACTAATTGGAATAATAAATTTTTTTCTTTTTTCATTTATATAGATGAATAAGTGAGTAGGGAGACCCATAAATATCTTTAGTACGAATAAAACCACTTCTCACGTGAATTTGGATCATTGTATTAGTTGAATAAAGCACCTTGAGGTGTGAATAGGGGCTAAAGCATGTGGATAAGGTCAATGTTGACCAAATCAACAACGATGTTATGGAGATAGTAGAGTGTTAATGGAGGACAACATAGTCATTTAGGAGGATTGTATGCATGAGAGTGTCACATTTAATGAGTGGAACCTAGGGTGAGGATGCTCACCAAGAATAAAATGAAGATCAATATAGCCATAGAAGACATGATTTGGATTATTGATTTTGTGGTCTTTTATGACTATTTGCACACTTCAGCTATTTAGCTAAGTTTGTTGTATTGTTTAGGACAAGGGTGTTCCCAAGCGAGAATCCCACCCTCATCCTTGGGGAACTTAAATTTCCTACTCACAAGAGGAATATTGAGCATCATTTCCACTATTGAGCATTTGGCCAAGCTTCAACCATTATCCACAACACAATCTCGTCGAGGGTTGTGTTTTGTTGTAGGGTTGCACTAGTCGAGGGTTAAGAAACCCAATTTATGAGCTTGCTTTCCAGTGGAGGGAGAAACCCTTCATCTGGGAGGCTAGTAAGGAAGATTCCTGAGCTTGATTTCAGCATTTATTATTAGGCTAAGTTTCTTCCATCAGCTACAGCGTTGTTCCCTTAAGGAATTGCATTATTTTAGTGAGCAGTTGTAGTGAAGGGTTTAGAGCCCTAATTGAGGAGTTAGATTTCTAGTGAGGGTATTATCCCTTCATCCGAGAGTTTATTGGAGGAGTTCGATCTATTTATACATCATATCTACCACCTCCTATCAACTATCTAGTTGCAAAGATTATTCAACCCTAGGGCCATATTTATATTTTATGCATTTTGTGTATTTTAGGAAACCACTTCTAGGTTATCTTGGAATAGTGCTAGAAGGCCTAGATCTTTGATCTCGACATTTTCTAAACACCCTATTAGCAGACCATGTTTTTTCATTTACAGAAGCAGTAAACCCCAGCTAAAATTGCACTCTCTTAGCCTCCGGCATTATTGTGTAGCAATGTTGTTCATATTTCATGTACTTGGTCTATTGAGGCTTGTTTTGCCAACCTTGAGTGACTTTTACCTCAAGAACTTAACACCTTTTTGCTGTTATAATGTTAATACGATTGATATATGATCTACTTACATTTTATTTGTTGATGCATCACCGCTATTTCCAGTTTTATGTTCCATATTCCCATATTTTCTGTTGAGATCAACAAGATGGTGAGCTTAGTGAAAATTAAGCACCTTCACTAAGTGGGGCCCACAGGATATTTTTAGGTGTATGTCTATTTTTATAATGGAGAGAACATTCTAAAGTTAGTAGGATGCTGATTCTAGATGGTCGAGAAAATTCTGTCTTTGGATGAATTTCTATTTTTATAAGATTGGGCGAAGTCCATTTATAGATCGCTAATCTAAAAATAGATGCATGTGGATTATTTTAGCCCTTAATAATAATTAGAAAATAAATAGTAAATTATTCTCTTGAAGTATACATATTCCATTGATATACATAATATATGATAGTTAGGTTTTTTAGCTTTAATCTTTCCTGGTAATACATCTTGTTATGTGCGATTGATTTTTCTTCATATGTGTTTTGCAATTGGCAATTTAAGAATTAAGTGGAAGGATTATGTATTTAACATAAGATTAAATTGTTAGATCAGTAGAATCTAGAAATACGTTATTTTGTTTATAAATTTCTGCATGGTATCGTAGCAATGTTGATCACTGGAGGTCGCAATATTGAAGCAGTGCTAAGTTTTGTTCTGGTGGACAATTTGAATTTGCTGCAAGAATTTCTTGGTGCGGCCGTTCAGTAAACATTGAAATGGCTTTCAAGGGGTTGCAGTTGGAATACGCACTCGAGGGCAACTCTAACTACATAACCTGGAAGGATAGGATGGAGGTGTTACTTGACGATAATGGTCTGAAGGAGTTCATCGATAATGATGTTCCTAAGCCCACTTTGAGAGATGCTACATTACTTGATGCCTGGTAAAAGAAAGTAGTGAAAAGAAGAATAATTCTGTTGAAAGGTGTTAATGAACACATTGTTTCAAGCCTTCATGGGAAAGCCACTCCATTTGCAATGTGGAAGTCTTTGGCAGATCCTTTCCAAAGCAACAGTAACCATAGGAAGTTGGCGCTGAAAGATAAGCTCAGAAAAATCAAAACGGAGAAGGGCGACAGTATTCCAAAATATCTCATGAAGTGTGTCCAATGTAGGGATGAGATGGGGAGTGTGGGAATTATAGTTGTGGATGATGACTTGGTGAGCTTGGCTCTCCTTGGGCTTCTGAAGAGTTGGCACAATTATCAAGACTCTGTCAATGGACGGGAGAAACTACCAGGTTGGGAGTGACTTTGGTCGGATCTAGTACATGAGGAGATAAGGTGGAGTACGAGGGATCCCTCTTCTTCAAAGAACGACGATGAAGAGAATTTCACTTTGGTTGCCAAAGCGAGGAAAGGGAAGGGGAGGGAATCCCATCCAAAATCTGAGGCTAAATGCAAGAAGCTGGATTTGTCCAAGGTGAAGTGTTTTTACTGTTACGAACATGGGCATCTCACCACTAACTACCCATAGAAAATGAAGAAAAAGAAGGCTACTAGAGCTGCAGCTGGTGAGGCCCTTGCCTCACAATTTGAACTTGATTTCTCTTTGATCGCATGCTTGGTTTCAAGCACAATGGGATCGGTGTGGTATCTTGATAGTGGTGCTTCCTTCCATAGTACGGGAGATAAGGAGTTCTCCAGTGACTTGGAGGAGAAAGATCTCAAAATGCATATAGATATGGGGGACGATGGTAGATACAATGCGATTGGCATTGGAACCATTACATTTGAGAGGGATTCAGGTAAACCATTTCTGTTGAAAGATGTTATGCATGTTCCAGGTCTGAAGAGGAACTTGGTCTCAGTTGTGATGTTGGAGGACAGAGGTTATGACATTGTTTTCAGCAAGGGTAAAGCTTTCTCGTGACATAAAAAAATGGGTCAAACCAAGTGGATAGGGATTCGAGTCAAAAATATCTACAAGCTGGAGGTATATGGATGTGCCGCAATGATGGTCAAAGCAGAAGAAGTGGTGAGCTGGGATGAGGGCGAATTATGGCACAAGAGATTGGGCCATCTTCACCATTGCACCTTAAATATTTTGCAGCATATTTATACTGGACTTCACAAGGGTACTCTTGCGTAATTAGATCAGTGCAAGGAATGTACTATGGGTAAGTTTGTGAAGACCACCTTTCATGAGAAGGAGAACCATGCCTCGGTTGTCCTGGAGAGAGTTCACATAGACGTGTGTGGACCATTCTAAGTTGCTTCAACAGCAAAACACAGGTATTATGTTATTTTTGTTGATGACTATTCTCGTAGATGATGTATATTCTTCATGCAGAAGAAGGATCAAACATTCTCAAAGTTCTGTGAGTTTAAATCATTGGTGGTGAAAGAGTCGGGGAAGAAAGTGAAGGCTCTGCGGAGTGATAATGGTGGTGAATATGTCTTGAAAAAAGTCAAAGACTTCTGTAGCAGAGAATGAATTCAAAGAGAAATCATAGCACCTCATAACCCACAGCAGAGTGGGCTCTTAGAGAGGAATAACATAACGATTGTCGGTGCTGCATGAGCTATGCTGCATGACCAGGGCCTACCAATGCACTGGTGGGCGAAAGCATGCAACACTATGGTTTATGTGCAAAACCGTTGTCCTTATAGAGTACTTGGCATGAGTACACTTGAAGAATATTTCAATAGTAAGAAGCCTGATATTTCTCATTTAAAGATTTTTGGCTCATCTGTTTACATTCATGTGACCAAGGACACCATGAAGAAGCTAGAGCTGACTGCAGAAGTTGGGATATTTGTGGGGTACATAGAAACACCCGATAATTATCACGTGTATATTCCAAGTTGTCCGATGAATGTGGTGCGACGGGATATAAAATTCAATGAGGAGAAAGCCATGAAGTTGTGGCTTGAGAGGGAGCTACACTTGCATGCAGAGGAGGAACTACTTGTTCCCAAAGATGAGCCTCAAGATGTGGATCAGCCACAGGAGGAGGATCATGGAGTGAAGGAGTCCACTCACACAGAACCAAACATCATAACTGGTAGAAGGTGTACCATAAAAGCTAAGAGGATGAAGCTTGATGCGGCACAGAATGTAGGAGTCCCTACTTCACAATGCAGACAGAGACAATCACTTGACTGATATACTGGATACATGGCTCTCATGTGCAAGTGTATCGTGACAGAGCCATATTCCTTTGAGGAACCAGTGCAGGAGTCCACATGGGTAGATGCCGTGGTGGAGGAGTATGACTCCATTGTCAGAAATAGTGTTTGGGAGATTGTTCCAAGGCCGGTTGGTAAATCAGTGGTAGGTTAAAGATGGATCTAGAAGGTAAATCAAGCTGTTGATGGGAGTGTCAAGAAGTATAAGGCAAGATTTATTTCTCAGGGCTTCTCACAGATCAAGGGGATTGATTATGAATAAACCTTTGCACCTGTCGTACGGTATTCCTCCATAAGGACCATCCTTGCTCTCTCATCACAGATGGGTTGGCACATTCATCAGACAGATGTGAAGACTACATTCCTTAATGGGATCATTGAGGAAGAAGGGCACATTGAGCAGCCTGAAGGATTTGAGATGTTCAATAGCGAGTCACATGTGTGCAGACTCAAAAGAGCGCTCTATGGGTTGAAGCAAGCACCCTATGCTTGGTACACATGGATCGACAACTATTTCACTGGACTTGGCTTCATCGGGATTGAGGCAGATGCAAACATATAACAAATTGTGGTGGAGGGAAAGCTTTTAATCATTGTTATTTATGTTGATGATTTAATAGTAACGGGTGATGAGTAGTTGATACACTCATGCAAGGAGGACCTTGCAAAGGATTTTGAGATGAAAGATTTGGGCCTCCTTCATTATTTCCTTGGATTGGAAATATGGCAATGAGAAGGTGAACTATTTGTGTCTCAAGGAAAGTATGCTCCGAAGATACTTGGTAAGTTTCACATGGAGGACTGCAAGCCCATGGATACTCCTCTTCCAAGAAAATGGAGGAAAGAGGATGCTACATCGGCAAAGGTAGTGGATTCCACTGTTTATTAATAGTTGGTGGGTTTTCTCATGTATTTAGTTAATACAATACTAGGCATATTCTCTGCGGTGAACCAACTTGGTCAAACGATGGTTAAGCCTACCAAGATCTTTTGGAAGGTAGGCAAGCATATCCTGAGATATCTCAGGGGTACATCTGAGTATGGCTTATGGTATAGACAGATGGATGAGGTGAATTTGCATGGCTTCATGGGTGCATATTGGGGAGGTAGCTCAACAGACATAAAGAGCACATCAGGATTGGTTTTCAGTATCGGATGTACAATTTTTTCTTGGAACAACAGGAAACAGATATCTGTGGCACTCAGTTCAGCAGAAGCGGAATACATGGCAGCAAGTCAAGCTTCATGTGAGGCTATCTGGATGAGGAAGATCCTAGTCGGTTTGTTCGGTTCTCATTTAGCTGCTATAATGATTCATTGTGATAATCAGAGTTGCATTAAACTCTCGATTAATCACGTGTTTCATGATATATCTAAGAATATAGATATCCAGTATCATCATATCAGATATTGTGTGCAACAGAAGATCATGTTGCTTCAGTACGTTCCTACGGAAGATCAGGATGTAGATATTCTCACGAAGGCGATCACCAGGAGGAAATTTGAATACCATAGAGATAGGATCGAGGTGAAGGATAATCCCTATCTTGTTGAGAGGGAGTGTTGAGATTCAACAAGATGATGAGCTTAGTGAAACTTAAGCACCTTCACTAATTGGGGCTCGCAGGCTATTTTTAGGTGTATCTCTATTTTTGGAATGGAGCATATTCTAAAGTTAGTAGGATGCTAATTCTAGATGGTTGAGAAAATTCTATCTTTGGATGAATTTCTATTTTTAGAATATTGCGTGAAGTTTATTTATATATCACTAGTCTAGAAATAGATGCATGTTGATTATTATTAGCCCTTAATAATAATCAGATAATAAATAGTAACTTATTCTCTTAGAGCACTTTATTTCAGTGAATAGATGTGGCACGTCAGTGGGCCGAAGGAATTATGCAATTTCTAAGGTGGTCGGTGACTCATGCATGGAGGAATTCGTTATAACTGATAGTGGCAAGTTGTAACAAAGTTGGAAGAGTAGTTATGTGAGTTGTTGTTTATTTTAACTCAGTTCAGTGAGTTAAACTCAGTTGTGCTAGTTGCAACTGAACATAAACTAGTGATAGATGAGTGAATTAATCGTTTAATTAATTCACAAGTAGTTTCTTACTTGCAACTGAACAAATACAGTACTTAACTACTTGCATGTTAGATCCAGTGGAGACCCAGTGGAGAGATAGGTGAAAGGGTGAGATGGACTATCAGTCGTGACTATAGTGATGCGTTCAATGCATCTACACTGACATTGGAGATGACAATGAGGATTCCGCAGTGCAATCAAGGCAAGATCGAATTCATTCAGGGATCTTCTTCAATAGGGATTGCGCAGTGGAGGCAAGCTGTCAGGAGGCAAGAAATTGGTGCATAGATATGCAAATTTCTGCATGATAGTGTGTTACGCTTTGTTATTGTACTGAGAGTTCTATGAGCTGAGATTTGTATGATATTGTTACATATTCCATTTATGTACATAATATATTATAGTTGGGGGTTTTAGCTTTAAGCTTTCCTGGTAATACATCTTGTTATGTGCGATTGATTTTGCTTCATATGTGTTTTTCAATTGGTGATTTAATTTCCGCAAAGAATTAAGTTGAAGGATTATGTATTTAACATAAGAGTAAATTGTTAAATTAGGAGAATCCGGAAATACATTATTGTGTTTATAAATTTCTACATTCTCCAATTTGGAATATTACATATCATCCAACCAAAATATCTAGCCCAATAACTATATATAATATTCTCCTACAAGAAGACTAATACCATAGTTAATTCCTTTAGGTATGAAAATGAAAATTAATTTTCCCAAATGAAGGCTAACACAATCAATATCATGTGATTGCACTTTCCTTTTCTCTAGAAATATAATACCAAAACTATACTTTTTGATGCATGTAAGTGTATACGTTTCTCTATAGAATCTTAATATAATAAAGCCTGCGATTAGTAGTTTCCTCTCGAAGAATCTAATTCAATAATGTATACAAGCATATGTTTTTCTCTTCTATTCATTTTGAAGAGTTATAGCAAAATAAATTCTTATTTGCATACAAATATATTTTTTATCTTCCGATGAATCTAACAATGTAATTATTATTTTTCCAAAAGTTAGCTAACTCTCTCGCTAATATGCACGCAATACTAATTATTTTCTTATCATTTCACACATTTTCCAGATTTGTAATATTTCCTCAAGAAACAACATGAGTAACAAATCCTTCTCAAATAACACAACGAAATGTATTTTATGAAAAGGTTTTATGTGAACTACTTCTCACAAAAGTTATTTATCTCTCTTTGCACAACTCAATCTTTCCAAGCATGTAAAATCACATGTTCAGTTCTAGTAGATCAAATATACTAGATATTATCCTTGTGCATCGAAGCACATATTCTCCTCAAGTTTCCAATATTTCTCTTTAAAAATTTTAATGCATATGCATCATGAGAACATACTTGGTAATTATTTAAATGGAATAAATTAATTCATTTTCAAAGATTATCAACATCATTGTTCTATTTTGTGCATGCAAACAACTTATTTCTTTTCAAGAAAGATAAAAATACTTGTTCTATTTGTTATTGCATTCAATTAATATTTTCAATAATATTAATACAATAGTTATCTCTATATGTACATAACAAATGATTCTTATTTGACAGAAAAATCAAATGGAAGCACTGTGTTTTAGTTTGTTTTTCCTTTTTTAGTCATCAAATTTTGACGTGGATTCAGAACTTATTGAAATGTATTCTTTAAAACCCAAAGAGGTTTATGTTGGGAATGGGCTAATTAAAACAAACCTCTCACATTTTTTACATAGGTGTTTGTTGTGTAACCAGCTCCAAAAATAGAAGAAAAGAGATATCAACGCCTTAGAAATAAGCCACTTCGAGGGGGCAACCTCCAATACATTACATGAATGAACAATTCTTGGATTATACAATTTACAAAACCTCCTTTCTATATATAGGATTCCATGTGGCCATAATGTAATCCTAGTGGGCCATCATGTAATCCTAGCCGACCTAACAATAATAATTTAAGGGCACAATAATAACAAAATGGGGGTTAAAAGGGTACAATAATAACAATAAGGGGGTTACACTAATAACAATAAGGGACTTCACTAGTAATATAGGGACTTAACATGCCCCACTCCTCCAAAAAAGTGTTGTCCTCAATGCTTGAGTAGCTCTGGGTGCTTCTGTATAAACTTCTCATCCTCCCATGTAGAATATTTAGTGCGTAAGTTCTTCCACTTGATGAGATACTCTGAAATTGATCGATTCCGTAGCTGTCGAGTTCTTGTTTCCGTGATCGCTTCAGGTTCCAATATGATTTTTCCTTCCTCATCAAGTTCTGGAAGTATTGTTTGAATTGGAAGATTTTCACCTATAACCTTCTTTAAGCATGATGTTAGAGTCGATCCTTACAGCCCTCCATCAGAGATCAGTTCGATTTTTGCATATCATTCTTAGGTGTCTCGCTCGTTCCACTTTGTTGCATTTTGCTAGGGGCATGCCATTGGCTGACGAGAGGGTCTGGTCTTCCTGTGTTTCCTCATGATTGTACCTGCAGGGCTAATTAAAATTCCTAAAAAATCACTGAAGTTCAGGTCACTTAATTCATGGTCATAAATAATTATTTTGCAAAAAAGAGTCTTTAGTCCTAGAGTCTAGGGTTTTCAGTCTTTAGCTACATGTAATAAAAGCCCGCAGGCCTTGAGGTTGGTTTCAAAAGGTTCCTATTTCACGTTTTTATTATCAAAAACATTTGAAGACATTTCTAGTCCAAAACTCTGTTTTGGAACTAGAAATTGTCAAATTTCATTTTTTGTAATAATTGTGTATTTCTTTCATCATAATAAGTTTGAAGGCAGCCTCTGATCTTTGCCGAAGCCAAATGCCAAATCCTTGCAAAAACAACCAAAAATCATCAGTCCAAAACTCAGAAAAATAATAAAAAGCCAAAGGACAACATTGTATTAAGTGATCAAATGACAAAGTGCCAAACATTATTAAAGTGGGTTATGGAGCAAATTTAAATCAAAGTTGATTTTTATGAGATATTTTACAACCCATATAAAGCATTGGAGAAAACTCTGTTTGTAATTCTCCGAGGCGGAAATTCGAATTGGTGAAGTTGAGGCCGAAAACGTGTTTCAAGGCTGTGGGACCGAAGGTGGAGGTGCGTGCTACGCATAGAGAAGGCGCGCTACGCACGAAACATTCGGTCGCGTCGGCCTCACCGGCTGAAGTTAGGTGCAAACTCTCACTTACGCATATGCGTCGCGCTACGCATATAGTCTGAGAGCCAAATTTTGCCCTTGTGTCAGTTTCATATAGCGCCTCAATCGGCTTGCAAGTAGGTTCTTCACGATTGCTAAGTGATTTTTGGAACATGATTATGGTGTTTTCAAAGTGGAGAAACAAGTATTTGATGAGGAGAAATGTGTAAACCCTATGTATATTTCCAAATTCATTTCTTAAGGGTTTTGAAGCAAATGATAATGATTGCGTGGGGGTTTGCAAACTTGTGTGGTTGATATATATGCTCATGCTTATATTGTCTGTGGTGTCCCTGCTCATTATTTACATCATCCTCACGCCCTTTCTTTGTCATTACATCACTGCTGTCACTATGATTGCCATCGTCATTTTAGAACTGCTCATTATTCATGTTTTCACATAGTCTCATTTTCACTTGTCCATATCCTCCATTGACATTGTCGAAACACTATTGTCATTGCTATTATCTCACTATGCTTATTGTCACACTATTTCTCATTCTCCATTGAGAAACAGAGTCCTGTATCCACTTCTCCCTTGAAAAATATTAACTAGCATTGCAAAAGGTTGTACCCTACACTACAATCTTTTCTTCTCATTTGTCAAATCCTCTTACAATCAAAGCAGTGACTGTTTTTTCATGCAAACCCATTTGGCAGAGCCATTACCACTGTGATTTTCCTATGATACTTTCATACATATGTGACATATTTGGGTTTTGAGCATACACTGAACTTTTTTCTTCACTACACCTATATCAGCATATATATTGTAGACATCTTGTTTTCAAAGCCATGTCAGAGACGGACTCAGATTATGAGCAGGAGTATGACAGTGATTCCACAGCAGAGGGTGATGTGCCACGGAGGTCTCACAAAAGTGGAAAAAGCAGTAAGCATCTCAGACAGGAGCCTACCTCTTTGGCTCAATTGCAGGCTTGCCCGCTTGCAATGGATTGTTTTCAGCATCAGTCATGTTTCCGATACTGTGAGATGATTTCACAAACCCAGCATCATCATGAGCTAGCTCGTCTATTCGTTCTACATTTACATGATGGCCGTGTAAACCTCGCCGGAGTAGATTTCATTCTGTCACCACAGACCATTGCTCAGGCCACTGGGATACCAAATATAGGAGAAGAATGGAACAAACGTCAGCAGTTAGAAAAATTCCACTATGAGCCATACATCAAACCTGGGTTTATGAGGCAGCTGAGCAGGGTTTTTCCTTTCAGATTCCTGAAGGATGAGTTTGCACCATTGATGAAACTCATCATTCAGTATTTCAGTTACGAGGGCAGATTCTCGCGTCTCTATGCGTACCATGTCCGTTTGTTGATGCATTTCACGAGGGTACGTATGATGAGCATTCCATACTTCATGTATCACAACATAGAGAGGATGACAATGTTTGTACAGAAGAAGATCCCAGCACAGCAGCATAGAAGTATATATCATTACGCGCTGATCAAGATCGTAGTGGTTCATTAGTTGACACAGTAGGGCATTACTTGGGAGGATTTCATCTTCCGTGACTTCTTCACAGCGCCACAGCCGCTTCCCGAGGTAGTTCATGATGAGGGAGAGCCTTCACACCAGCCTGACATTCCTGAGATTGAGAATATCAATGCTCCATTATATGTGACATACCAGTGAGGCCACAGGGCCTTATTTGCAGCTACACGACGAGTACTATCTCCACCCGGGGTGGAAGGGGTCTCGTTGACTCCATCAGCAGAGCGAGTATTATCTCCACATGATGTGGAAGGGTTCTAGCCTTCTTCTTCAGCACAGGTACAGTTTCAGGACAGGGGCAAGAGGGCCATGCATGACGAGGGCCCTTCAGGAGGCCGGGACACTGATCTCACGTTCATCGATGTTGATGCGAGCTCTCCTAGCTCGAAATTGAAAGAGATCATCCAGGAGAAAAGGGATGAGAATGACATGCTGAAAGAGAAATTGCAGAGGGCTCAGTGGGTGATAAACTACCTGGAGCAGCGTAACAAACAGCTAGAGGATGAGCACACACTGTTAGAGCTGTGGCGAATCCGTGAGGATCGACAATTGGCCCGGAAGAGACCTGGTGATATGACACCGGCTGATCGAGATTCTTGCCTCACGCATGTTAACATTCATCTGGAGAAATTTTTGGCAAAGGCCAATAGATAAAAAGACATGCTTTGTCACATGAAAGGTCATTATTGGGCCCGCATGCACGTCTGCAAGGCAAAAATGAAGATTCTGAAGAGGAGGTTGAGCAGTGCACTAAAACGGCGGAAGAGGCCTGATCCACTCCAGATTTTGGCTGAGGCTTCATTGGCCGGGCATGATACATGATGGAGGGTCTTCGCTCCGAATTTGAGAAAATTCGGAAAAGTTTTTGTCATTTTGAAATATTTTGGTTTCAAAACAGATTTTTCAGCCATACGAGTAGCGCGTTGACGCGCTCGCTTATGATTGGGACATTTGCTGGAGGAAAAATTTATATTTTTGGGTTTGTCATGGTAAGTTATGCATGCTCCAGTATGGCCAAATCATTTTACCAAGTTCTGGATGATCAAAAGGGCCAAAAACACCATGAAAACTACCTTTCTGCCACCTTTTGCAGCAGCAGGAAGTACTTCTGGGAGAATGAAGTTTTGGAGGGGCAAATGAGCTCCAAATTGGAAAATTCCACTTGGGTTGGATAGCCAAAATCCAGGGCTTTCCCACGAGCTATCATGAGCTCAATTTGGATGCCAAGAACTGCCCCAAAAGCAGGCTGAAAGGCGCACTACGCATATGGCTCAGGGGCACTACGCATATAGATTTTTGGCTGATTTTTCATTTTCCAGCTCAAGATTTCGGCCAGTTGGACCAGTTTTGCTTGTGGATGTAATTTTTGAGTTATCTTGATGTAATTTTATGGTTGGCATGTAACTTGGACTCACTTTTACCTATTCTAGATGATTCACTCCTAAAAAAGTAAAAATCAAGTGAAAGAATCAGTTTCCTTTCTTTTAGAGGCAAGTTGTTTGGCTACCTATATTCTAGCTCCTTGTTTAGAATTAGTTGAAACTGCTCCTAGAAGGAGGAATTCGACCCCTAGAGGTGTGGGAAGGGGTTAGGATGGTCTATATGATGTAATTTCTCAATCATTTTCAGAGGTTGGAGAGGTTGGACTCTTGGGAAAACTTTTGGCACACTATTGTACATATTTTTCATATTTTGGCTAAGGAAAGATCGGAGGTTTTGCGGCACCTGTTGGGATTCTTGTGGCTTTCAGTTCTTGATGGTGTTTTCTCTCAGTTTATTGTAAGTTATTTCATGTTTATGTATGCCATTCCCTTCTTATGCTTCTGAAACTAAATGAATGAGTAAATGAGGTTGAATCCATTGTTTCCAGTGCTCTGCCTTTAAATTTGTTTAGTTTTACATGTTTTCGCCTGTTTGGAGAGGATCCATGTTCTCCCTTGCCCTCTTCAGCTCCTTGTCATTTTGATCCATCCATATACCCGATCAAAAGCATCAAGACTACTGCCTACCTCGCCCCAACTCGAATTCTGCAAAGATCTGGCCTTATCCTCGGACCCAAAATTGTTTTTCCCATTTCTTCAACAAAAACCCAAAAAATCAAAATCAAACTTTCTTATCTATTTACTAGCCTAAAATCAGTTCCCATTTTAAGTCATCTCGCACCGTATTGATCATTTTATCGAGATTGACTGGAGAGAGCCCTCTCCTGTCCTTGTAGGGCTAGCTACGAGGCTGAGCTTGGTTTGATGTAGCCTTGAGTTTTACCTTATTTCAGCCTAAGGTAGATTTGAGCGCTAACATAGTGGCGACCATACTGGGGAATAAACTCTCAATGGTTTGCTTGTTGATTTGTTTGTTTCATGAGTCTTAGACGGAGTCTGAAGTCATGCCAGGTAGCTTTCGAAATGCTTTTGCGATGCATAAGCGGAAGTAGATAAACGCTGCTTCAGTCGATCTCCGGTTAGCTTGTGAATGCAGCACTTGATTTGCAAATCACCCCAGTATACTTGTTCGGTCTAGAACTTTGGATGATTGAGTCTAGAAGTCGATAGGCTGAAGATAATTGATTGTGTCCCTTGAAATTTTCCCGAGTAGATCAATACACTGGCTTCAAGAAGGCATACTAGATCAAATCTTGATCCAAATCTGCCTCCAGTATATGAAAACCCCAACCTAATCCCAAGAATTTTCCGTCGAGAAGCTCCTATTATTCCTTTGGTCAAATCTCACTCATACCCCACTATTATTGAATACATTGATGATATTGAGTTTGACGATCAGTTTGAGTTATCATTGTTTGAAACCAAATCCGAAAGTGCCACTGGTTCTACCGTTATCAATCCTGAGTTCATCAAGTATTTAGAAGTTGAGCAAGCAAATAGATCTATTGATAATTATATTCTGAATCTGCAAAATTCCATTGTGGCAACCAACATTCCTGAATTCATTGAATCTTCTTCACAAACTCTTGGACCATCTGAAATTGCATCTAGTTCACGGATTCCCACTGAGCCTCCCTTTATCCCTACCATTCCCGTACAGCCTGAGATTTCTGATCAGCAATCAGTAGTAGTTTCTTCTCCGTCTCCACCGCATACACCTCATTCACCTACTGCTCTCATTCCTCCTCTTTCTCCAAGACAACAGTTTATAAATCCGCCAAGAGCCATGGCTACGAGATTCGCACCTCTTGTTTTACCTGCAAATTTGAATCCTATGCCTGCTGATTATCAGAGCAAGATTCCCATATTCGATGGCACACCATAGAGTATATCCGCTCAGCAGCATATTGTCAGAATGACAGATTTCTTGGACATGCATGAAATAGATGAAGAAAATGTGTCCATGAGGTTGTTTGCCCAGACTTTTGGAGGTGAGGTTCGTAAATGGTTCAGAGCTCTACAGCCCGCAAGTATCAATACATTACAGGAGCTTCAGACACAATTTTTAGATCGATGGGAGATGGAAAAAGATCCGCTGCAGATCACTTCAGAGTATACCAGCATCAAGCGTAATCCTGGTGAGTCCGTTCAGGATTATATTATCAGATTCAATACAGTGTATAATGCAATTCCAGATGACTTAAGACCATCTAAAAAGTTAGCTCTTCTTAAATTCCCGGATGGTTTTGATCCGGAGATGGCTTATTCACTACGAGACAGAGATCCGCCTACCTTAGAAGATATGCAGAAGATTGCTGTTAGTGTTGAGGCGAATCTGAATGATAAGAGAGCCCGGTTGAAAGCAGAGAAAAGAGTGACCATAAAAGAAGAAGCTTCCACATCTGCATCAGAACAACACTTGCTTCGTGAGATGGAAAAAATGTTCAAAAGAATGACGCTTGATAAGCCAGAAACGCAGATTCGTAATCCCAACTACCGTGGCCAGCAGCAGCCACAGTTCAGAATTAAGCAGCGTGAACAGAGAGCACAAGAGCCGGCAGCCCAGCAGTAGATTAAAACACCTCTTTTGCAGAATTTTGTGAGTCAAGATTCAGACGATGACGATGATGTAGTAGGTGAGCAAAACCACTTCTTTACTCCCGACGATCTTCCCATTTACATCACTGAGGATGAAGAATATGGAGAAAGTTCAGCTGCACAGAAAGATGAGGATTTCATTTTAGCAAACGATGCAGATCTGGAGGAAGAATCAGATGAATACCAAAGAGGATATCTGAATGCTTTGTCCGCTCAACAGAAGCAATACTCATTGAGAAATAGAGATGTGCCCATAAATCCAATTCAGAAAAGAAAAGAGGCTTCAGCACCGAAGACGGATTCACCTATACCACAGAAGAAAGGAAAAGAGACAATTGATCCCGCAGCTAGTAAACCATCATCAGCAGAAAAGGCAAATCAGTCAAGTATAATGAAGGATAAGGCTGAAAAGAAAGAAATTCCGGTCAAAGAGGTTGAAAGAGTTTCAGCATTTAGTTTGGAAAATGAAATTTCCAAATTGAAGGTATCTATTCCTTTGACAGAAATCATGAAGAACAGCAGCTACCGAGGTCAAGTCTCCAAAATTCTGAATTTTGATCCAATGTTTGACACGGTAGATGTTGAAGACGATCAGCCAGAATTGATATTTGGGCCTGCATTAGATGGTGAGTCTCCTGACAGTGATGTTCCTCCCTTTTATATCAGTTTGAGGTTGCATGAATATGTTTTGCACAATGCCATGTTCGATTCTGGTGCTTCGCACAATTTGATGCCAAAGGCGATCATGGAAAAGTTGGGACTAGACATTACAAGAAAATACCATGATTTGTATTCATTTAATTCCAGCCGTGTGAGGTGTATCAGACTCATCAAAGATTTGGTTGTAAGCTTAGATCAAATACCGGCGAAGAATGTCTTAATGGATGTGGTCATGGCGGACATTCCTCCGCGATTTGGGATGCTCCTTTCTAGATCTTGGGGAGCAAATTTGAAAGGTACACTACAGTTAGATTTTTCTTATGCTACAATTCCAGTCTTCGGTCAAATGAGAAAGCTATATCGAGAGCAGAAGATGAAATACATGATAACCAGCAAGGAGAAACCAATCAATCATCCTGTAAATTATGTACATACCGACTTAGAATCGTTTGTTTTGTTTGCTGATAGTTTTAATGATATAGATAGTCAATTGGTTCAAGCAGAAGATATACCAGAAATCACCAAGAATTTTGGGGAAGTTCTGCAGAAATAAAGAAGAGAAAAGCAAGCTAATGTGGAGCAATCAGCTAAAGACAATGGGCAGCAAACAGGAAAAACAGAGCTGGCGCAATTTCAGCATTTAGAGGATGATGAAGATGGTCATTGGACCATGGATTTTGATGGCGCAGTGGGTAGCGACGGTGCTGGAATTGGTGTTTGGATTCGTAGTCCGTTTTCCGCTCCGGATAAGGTTCCAAGAAATGTGAGAGTATGTTCCTACAAACTAGCATTTGACTGTTCTAATAATGAAGCGGAATATGAGGCTCTGATTGCTGGCCTTAAGATTCTTAGAAAGCTGAAAGCGAAAAGGATTGCAGTCTATGGTGATTTAGAGTTGGTGATAAAGCAGGTAAAGGGTGAGTTTCAAGCCAAGCATCCTCGCATGATGGCTTACCGTAATGCAATTTTAGATATTTTGAAGTTATTTTCTGATCATACCTTGACATGTGTGCCTCGCATACAAAACGGTGTTGCTGATGGACTTGCTAAGGCAGCAAGCAATTTAAAAATCCCAATGAATTCTAGCAACAAGTTCGAGATTCATGTGAAACACCGCCCCACCGTTCCAGACAATCAGCGATGTTGGCAAGTCTTTCAGGATGATGAGGAGATTAGTGATTTTCTGCAGAATAAGGGTAAGTTTAAAGACACCTCCATAGATACAGAACATGATGATGGTAATGATGATATACAAATAAATCAAATGGAAGTACTACAACTTAAATATAACATCATTCCTAAGGGGTTGATTCCTTTGGAGGAACTCTTTGACCAAGACGATGTAGCCCGCAAACCGACATTGAGGCCGACTGAAAAGGGTGTTGAAGAGGTAAATATTGGGACAGCTGAGAATCCCAAGATGGTAAAGTTATCAAAGTCATTGTCACCAAAGGTAAAGGCAGAGTATGTGAAATTTTTGTCTTCATTTTCTGATGCTTTTGCGTGGGATTACTCAGATTTAAAAACATATGACACTAACATCATTCAGCATACTATCCCCCTTAAACCAAATCAGAAGCCTTTCCGTCAAAAGTTGAGGAGAATCAATCCAAAGCTGCTACCATCAATTGAAAAAGAGGTAAACAAGTTGTATAAGTCAAGAATCATTGTGCCTATCCGATTTTCAGATTGGATATCAAATTTGGTGCCCGTGAGAAAGAAAACAGGTGAGATCCGTTTATGTATCGACTTCAGAAATTTGAATAAGGTATCATTAAAAGACAATTATCCGCTGCCAAAAATGGACCATATATTGCAGCGAGTAGTTGGAGCATCAAGGATGTCACTACTCGACGGCGATTCAGGATACAATCAAATTTTAGTGCATGAAGATGATCGTGACAAGACTGCGTTCACCACTCCATGGGGAACGTTTCATTATGCAAAGATGCCGTTTGGTTTGAAAAATGCAGGTGCCACTTTTCAACGTGCAATGGACATGGCTTTCGCCAACGAGAAAGATGTATTTTTGGTGGTTTACCTTGATGATTTAACTGTGTTTTCAAATTCTGATGAGGAACATTTATATCATTTGAAAGTTGTTTTCCAGAAGTGCAGAAAATATGGCATTTCGCTGAATCCGAAAAAGAGCCTATTTGCCATGGATGAAGGCAAGCTCCTTGGGCACATCATATCGAAAGACGGCATTCGTGTTGACCCTGCACGTGTTGAAGCCATCCAGCAGATTGAACAACCGCGGAACAAGAAATAAATACAGTCATTTAATGGTAAAATTAATTTTCTGCGTCGTTTCATTCCAAATCTTGCTGAGCATCTTAGAGAAATCACGAACATGTTGAAAAAGGATAGTCAGGTAAAGTGGACAGAAGAGGCGGTGAAATCATTCAATTTGGTAAAGTTAGCTCTTTCTTCAGCCCCTATTTTAATCAGCCCAGACTACACACAAGACTTTATTTTGTTTTCGTTTGCTTCTGAGCACACTTTGGCAGCTGTTTTAATGCAAAAAAGGGATGGAGTTGAGAAGCCCATTGCTTTTTTCAGTCGGATTATAAGGGACGGAGCATTGAAATACAACATTATTGAGAAACAAGCACTTGCACTTGTAAAGGCCTTGAAAGATTTCCGTGTGTATATACTGCATTCCCACATTATAGCATACGTTCCTAACGCAACAGTTAAAGATGTTTTGGTACAGGCAGATCCAGAAGGAAGACGGGGTAAGTGGATCGCTGCGTTGTTAGAATACGATGTGGAGATTAAACCGACCAAGCTGATCAAAGGACAAGGACTTGCCAAGCTTATGGCTGAAACAAATTTGCATGCTCTAGATATAAATTTGATCGCTGCCATGTCTGATGAAGATGAGGAGAGTACGTCATTTCAGGTATCTGATATTTTTGTTTCTTCCCCTTGGTATGTTGACATTTTATACGTACTTCAGAATTTGTCTCCACCTCCCGGGATGCCTAGAAATAAGAGTAGAACATTGAAGTTGAGAGCTGCAAAATTTTGCATACTGAATTCTGCATTGTATTGGAAAGACCCTGGTGGAATGTTATTGAATTGTTTGGTAGAGGAGGAAGCCAAAAGAGTTTTGGAGGACTTTCATAGAGGAGACTACGGGGGCCATCTGTTTTGGAAAACCACAGCGAATAAGATTCTAAGGGCAGGTTACTATTGGCCTTCTTTGTTTTCTGATGTATATAAGGCTGTTAAGAATTGTCACGAATGCCAAATTTTTGGAGGGAAACAGAAACTATAGCCTTTGCCTCTCAAACCAATTGAAGTTAGTGCACCATTCCAGCAGTGGGGATTGGATTTCAACGAGGAAATCCACCCAGCATCTTCCGGACAGCATAGATGGATATTGATAGCTACGGATTACTTCACTAAGTGGATCGAGGCCATTCCTACTCGACAAGCCACGGATGCGGTAATTATCTCTTTTCTTGAAAATAATATTCTGTCACGTTTTGGGTGTCCTAGTAAGATAATCACAGATAATGCAGCGGCCTTCAAGTCAAAGAGGATGGTTGAATTTTGCTATAAGTACAACATCAGCTTGGAACATTCGACTGCCTACCATCCGCAAGGAAATGACTTGGCGGAATCTTCAAATAAGTCTTTGGTAAATATCATCAAGAAATTGCTGGAAATCAATAAAAAGGGCTGGCACAAGAAATTAGTGAATGCACTGTGGGCTGATAGGGTAAGTCAGAAAAAGTCTATTGGCATGTCTCCTTTCGAGTTGGTGTATGGGGTAGACACGGTTTTTCCTACTTCGCTTGCTGTCCCGGTAGTCAAATTGCTTCAGGAAGCTGGTAGTGAGGAAGATCCCATGCAGCAGAGGATTAATTAGATGATTCATTTACAACAAACACGAGAGGAGGTATTTCAAAATAATTTCAAATTGCAGGAACGCATAAAGAAGATTTATGACAGGAAGGTAAAAGCAGATAAGTTTCAGCTGGATGAGGTAGTTTTGAAGTGGGATGCTCGAAATGAAGATAAGGGAAAGCACGAAAAATTTGAAAACCTATGGAAGGGTCCTTTTAATATTGCAGCATATCGTGGTCAAAACACCTTTCTTCTCAAGGAAATGAATGGAGAGGATTGTCCTGGAGGGCCGATCAATGGTCGGCTACTAAAGCGATACCACTTCTGAGTATTTTCTGCTGATTTCATCATCATTGTATATATCATTTTACTTCTGTTTTATGGCAAGTGTTTACTGATCTCTCATCTTCAGTCTGGGGCCCGGAGTGAAGGCTATAATTCTGGAGATGGAGGTTAGTTGGATTGAAGTTTGTCAAGTCAGTTTTATCAGTCTTTTCAGTTTAAAAATCGAGTCAGTTTTGGTCAAGTTTCTGTCGGTTTTCAGTCAAGTTTGCAGTCAATAAGTATGTCAAAAGTTTTTGTGTATCTGTTGAAATAATGACTCCATCGCCCAATGGATGAAGGCACTGTCTGACTCCCCCAGAGATCTGCCGTTCTTGGCATCTCCTTGGAGCCACCATCCCCATTGGAGCCAATGTTAGAGTCGGTCCTTACAGCCCTCCGTCAGAGATCATTTCGATTTTTGCATATCATTTTTAGGTGTCTCGCTCGTTCCACTTCGTTGCATTTCGCTAGGGGCATGCCATTGACTGACGAGGGGGTCTGGTTGTCTTGTGTTTCCTCATGCTTGTACCTGCAGGGCTAATTAAAATTCCTCAAAAATCACTGAAGTTCAGGTCACTTCATTCATGGTCATAAATGATTAGTTTCGTCAAAAAGAGTCTTTAGTCCTAGAGTCTAGGGTTTTCAGTCTTTGCATACATGTGATAAAAGCCCACAGGCCATGAGGTTGGTTTCAAAAGATTCTCATTTCATATTTTTATTCTCAAAAAACATTTGAAGACATTTCTAGTCCAAAACTCTGTTTTGGAGCTAGAAATTGTCAAATTTCATTTTTTGTAATAATTGTATTTGTTTCACCATGAGAAGTTCCAGAGCAAGCCTCTGATCTTTGCCAAAGCCAAATGCCAAATCCCTGCAAAAAACAACCAGGTGTCATCAGTCCAAGACTCAGAAAAAGCAAGGAAAAGCCAAAGGACAGCATTGTTTTAAGTGATCAAATGACAAAGTACCAAACATTATAAAAGTGGGTTATGGAGCAAATTTAAAATCAAATCTGATTTTATGAGATATTTTTCTACATATGTAAGCCATGGAAGACAATTCATTTGCACAAATTTTCAAGGCAGTGTTCGAATTGGTGAAGTTGAGGGCCGAAAACGTGTTTTACAAAGTTGTGGACCGGAGCTGGAGGTGCGCGCTACACGCAGAGAAGGCGCGCTACGCACAAGAGGCGCGCTACGCGTTGGGCCTCCCCAGCCTATGTAAATTTACAAGCGCGCTACACACATGCAGCGCGCTACGAACTGGGTAAGAGCGCTACGCATATAGTCTCAAAGCCAATTTTTTTTCCCTTGCGTCCAGTTTCATGCAAAACGCCTCAATCGGCTTGCAAGTAGGTTCTTCACGATTGTTAAGTGATTTTTGAACATGATTGTAGTGTTTTCAAAGTGGGGAAACAAGTATTTGATGAGGAGAAATGTGTAAACCCTATGTTTATTTCAAATTCATTTCTTAGGGTTTTGAAAGATATGTTGATAGTCTTGTGAAGGGTTTGCAAACTTGTGTGGTTGATATATATGCTCATGCCTATATTGTCTGTGGCGCCCCTGCTCATTATTTACATCATCCTCACACCCTTTCTTTGCCATTACATCACTGTTGTCACTATGATTGCCATCGTCATTTCAACACTGCTCATTATTCATGTTTTCACATAGTCTCACTTTCTCTTATCCATATCCTCCATTGACATTGTCGAAACACTGCTGTCATTGCTATTATCTCACTATGGTTATTGTCACATTGTTTTTCATTCTTCATTGACGAACAGAGTCCCGTATCCACTGCTCCCTTGACAAATCTAAACTACCATTGCAAAGGTTGTACACTACATTACACTTTTTTACTCATTTCTCAAATTCCCTTGTGATCAAAGCAGTGACTGTTTTTATGCCAATCCACTTGACAGAGCCATCACCACTGTGGCTTGTTTTCCTATGATACTTTGATACATATGTGACATATTTGGGTTTTGAGCATACATTGAAACTTTTGTCTTCACTACACCTATATCAACATATATATTGCAGACATCTTGTTTTCAAAGCCATGTCAAAGACGGATTCAGATTATGAGCAGGAGTATGACAGTGATTCCACAGCAGAGCGTAATGTGCCACGGAGGTCTCACAAAAGTGGCAAAAGTGGTAAGCATATCAGGGAGGAGCCTACTTCTTTGGCTCAATTGCAGGCTTGCCCGCTTTCAATGGATTGTTTTCAGCATCAGTCATGTTTCCAATACTGTGAGATGATTTCACAAACCCAGCATCATCGTGAACTAGCTCGTCTATTTGTTCTACATTTACATGATGGCCGTGTAAACCTCGCCGGAGTAGATTTCATTATGTCACCAGAGACTATTGCTCAGGCCACCGGGATACCAAATATAGGAGAGGAATGGAACAAACGTCAGCAGTTAGAGAAATTCCACTATGAGCCACACATCAAACCTGGGTTTATGAGGCACCTGAGCAGGGTTTTTCCTTTCAGATTCCTGAAGGATGAGTTTGCACCATTGATGAAACTCATCATTCGGTATTTCAGTTGCGAGGGCAGATTCTCGCATCTCTATGCGTACCATGTCCGTTTGTTGATGCATTTCACGAGGGTACGTATGATGAGCATTCCATACTTCATGTATCACAACATAGAGAGGATGAAAATGTTTGTACAGAAGAAGGCCCCAGCACAGCAGCATAGAAGTATATATCATTACACGCTGATCAAGATCATAGTGGTTCATCAGTTGACACAGCAGGGCATTACTTGGGAGGATTTCATCTCCCGTGACTTCTTCACAACGCCACAACCACTTCCCAAGGTAGTTCATGATGAGGGAGAGCCTTCACACCAGCCTGACATTCCTGAGATCGAGTATATCAGTGCTCCATTGTATGTGACATACCAGCGAGGCCACAGGGCCTTATTTGCAGCTACACGATGAGTACTATCTCCACCCGGGGTGGAAGGGGTCTCGTTGACTCCATCAGCAGAGCGAGTATTATCTCCACATGATGTGAAAGGGGTCTCTCCTTCTTCTTCAGCACAGGTACAGTTTCAAGACAGGGGCAGGAGGCCCATGCATGATGAGGGCCCTTCAGGTGGCCGGGACACTGATTTCACGTTCATCGATGTTGATGTGAGCTCTCCTAGCTCGAAATTGAAAGAGATCATCCAGGAGCAAAGTGCTGAGAACGACATGCTGAAAAATAAATTGCAGAGGGCTCAGTGGGTGATAAACTACCTGGAGCAGTGTAAAAAATAGCTAGAGGATGAGCACACACTGTTAGAGCTGTGGCGAATCCGTGAGGATCGACAATTGGCCCGGAAGAGACCTGGTGATATGACACCGGCTGATCGAGATTCTTGCCTCACACATGTTAACATTCATCTGGAGAATTTTTTGGTAAAGGCCAATAGAGACAAAGACATGCTTCGTCACATGAAAGGTCATTATTGGGCCCACATGCACGTCTGCAAGGAAAAAATGAAGATTCTGAAGAGGAGGTTGAGCAGTGCACTAAAACGGCGGAAGAGGCCGGATCCACTATGGATTTTGGCCGAGGCTTCGTTGGCCGGGAATGATACATGATGGAGGGTCTTCACTCCGAATTTGAGAAAATTCTAAGAAGTTTTTGTCATTTTGAAATATTTTGGTTTCAAAACAGATTTTTCAGCCATACGAGTAGCGCGTCGACACGCTCGCTTATGATTGGGACACTTGCTGGAAGAAAAATCTATATTTTTGGGTTTGTCATGGTAAGTTATGCATGCTCCAGTATGGCCAAAGCATTTCACCAAGTTCTGGATGATCAAAAGGGCCAAAAACACCATGAAAACTACCTTTCTGCCACCTTTTGCACCAGCAGGAAGTACTTCTGGGAGAATGAAGTTTTGGAGGGGCAAATGAGCTCCAAATTGGAAAATTCCACTTGGGTTGGATAGCCAACATCCAGGGCTTTCCAATGAGCTATCATGAGCTCAATTTTGACTCCGGGAAGTGCCCCAAAAACAGGCTGAAAGACGCGCTACGCATATAGATTTTTGGTCAATTTTTCACCTTCCAGCTCAGAATTTCGGCTAGTTGAACCAGTTTTGCTTGTGGATGAAATTTTTGAGTTATCTTGATGTAAATTGATGGTTGGCATGTAACTTTGACTCACTTTTACCTATTCTAGATGATTCACTCCTAAAAAAGTAAAAATCAAATGTAAGAATCAGTTTCCTCCCTTTTAGAGGCAAGTTGTTTGGATGCCTATATTCTAGCTCATTGTTTAGAATTAGTTGGAACTGCTCCTAGAAGGAGGAATTCGACCCCTAGAGGTGTGGGAAGGGGTTAGGAGGTCTATATGATGTAATTTCTGAGACATTCTACAGGTTGGACTCTTGGGAAGATTTTGGCACACTATTGTACATATTTTTCATATTTTGGCTAAGGAAAGATCAGAGGTTTTGCAGCACCTGTTGGGATTCTTGTGGCTTTCAGTTCTTGATGGTGTTTTCTCTCAGTTTATTGTAAGTTCTATCATGTTTAATGTATGACATTCCCTTCTTATTCTTCTGAAACTAAATGAATGAGTAAATGAGGTTGAATCCATTGTTTCCAGTGCTCTGCCTTTAAATTTGTTTAGTTTTACATGTTTTCGCCTGTTTGGAGAGGATCCATGTTCTCCCTTGCCCTCTTCAGCTCCTTGTCATTCTGATCCATCCATATACCCGATCAAAAGCATCAAGACTACTCCCTACCTCGCCCCAACTCGAATTCTGCAAAGATCTGGCCTTATCCCTGGACCCAAAATTGTTTTTCCCATTTCTTCAACAAAAACCCAAAAAATCAAAATCAAACTTTCTTATCTATTTACTAGCCTAAAATCAGTTCCCATTTTAAGTCATCTCGCACCCTATTGCTCATTTTATCGAGATTGACTGGAGAGAGCCCTCTCCTGTCCTCGTAGGGCTAGCTACGAGGCTGAGCTTGGTTTGATGTAGCCTTGAGTTTTACCTTATTTCAGCCTAAGGTAGATTTGAGTGCTAACACATGAAACATGGAAAACTGGATGCACTCGCGAAGAAGCAGGAAACTCCAATTTGTATGCCATAGTACCAATCTTTTGCAACACCTTGTAAGGACCAAGTACTTTGGCGATAATTTATTATCCTTCTTAGTTTGCTTTAGGGACATTTTTTTGTATGGTTGTATCTGTAAAAATACCGAATCTCCTACATCAAAACTTCTCTTGCTACGATGATGATATGCCTGTTGTTTCATTCTATTTTGTGCCAAATTCAGGTTATCCTTTAAGAGTTGGAGAAATTCTTGCTGATGCTCGATGTGATCTTCCACTGCTTGAACCTTAAAATTTTCCCTTAAAGATGACGTGATGGATGGTGGATGATATCCATAAAGTGCCATAAATGGGGTCATTTTTGCTGCAGTATGGAAGGAAGTGTTATACCACCATTCAGCGAGAAGTAACCAATTGACCCATTGTGTTTGTTTATCAGATACAAAGCAACGAAGATATCCTTCCAAACATTTATTTACTATGTCAGTTTGACCATCAGATTGAGAATGATAAGATGAGCTATGAGCTAATTGAGTACCCAAACAAGAAAATAACTTCGTCCAAAAGTTTCCAGTAAAAATGGGATCTCTGTCGCTCACAATAACCCTTGGGCTTCCATGTAGCTTTTGAATTCTCTCCATAAATGTAGTATCAACTGTAATTGCTTTAAATGGATGAGATAATGCACAAAAGTGTGCATACTTGGTAAGTCTATCAACTACCACCATGATGACACTCTTTCCTTCAGACTTAGGTAAACCTATGATAAAATCCATTGAAATCTCCTCCCAATGTTGACTTGGAATGGATAAAGGTTGTAGAATTCCTGGGGTCTTAATTGTCTCAACTTTATTCTGTTGGAAAACCAAATATTCCGCCACAAATTTTTGAATATCAGATTTAAGGCCATCCCAAAAAAACTCTTTATTCACCCTGTGGTAAGTTTTTAAAAATCCAGAGTGTCCTCCTAAAGGAGAAGTGTGCAATTCCAAAAGAATCTTTTGTTTTAGTTGGGAATTCTTACAAAGATATAAGCGATCTTTGTACCATAAGAAATATTTTTTCCAACTAAATGTATCAAATGTACTAGGATCTTGCTGCAAATTTTGAATGAGTGTCCATATATCTTTGTCCTTATTCCATTCATCTCTTGCTTCGGTTATCCAATCTGGTTGGATAATAGAAATGGCACAAAGCAATGCTTCCACCTCTTCATTCTTTCTTGAGAGTGCATCTGCAACAACATTAAGCTTTCCTTTTTTGTAGATTATTTCAAAGTCATAACCCAACATCTTTGTGTCCCATTTTTGCTGCTCTTCTGAAGATAGTCTTTGTTCCGAAAAGTGTTTAAGACTATCATGATCAGTTTTTACCTTGAAGTGTCTTCCCATTGGGTAAATACTCCATTTCTTTAGTGCATGCAGTATTGCTAACATTTCCTTCTCATAAATAGGTTTATGTAAATACTTTTCTTTGATTGGACGACTTTCAAAAGCAATGGGTCTTCCTTCCTGCATTAAAATAGCACCGATTCCATTTCCTAAGGCATCACATTCCACAATAAAGGTTTTTGTGAAGTCTGGCGTAGCTAAGACCAGTGCTAGGCACATTGCCTCTTTAAGATGTTCAAAGGCCTTAGTTGCTTCAGGAGTCCATGAAAATGCATCTTTCTTTAATAATGTTGTTAGAGGTGCTGCTATTCTCCCATAATTCTTAACAAACTTGCGATAATACCCTGTTAACCCGAGAAATCCTCGCAACTGCTTTATGGTTGTGGGGACTTTCCATTTCTTAATGGCTTTAATTTTGTTAGAGTCTACTTTAACACCCTCGTGAGATATAATATGACCCAGATATTCCACCTCTTGTACTCCAAAGAAACATTTGGATGTTTTTGCATATAATTGTTTCTCCTGCAATAGTTTGAGCACCCTGTCAACATGTTCAACATGATCCTTCCAAGAACTGCTATAGATTAGTATATCATCAAAAAATACTAGCACAAATTTTCTAAGGAAGGGTTTGAAAATGGAATTCATCAACCCTTGAAATGTAGAGGTGCATTGGTAAGGCCAAAAGGCATGACCAAAAATTCATAATGACCCTCATGAGTTCGAAATGTTGTTTTTGGAATATCTTCAGTCTTCATTCTAATTTGATGATATCCTGAACGAAGATCCAACTTGGTAAAATAAATTGCTCCATGTAAATCATCCAATAATTCATCAATCACAAGAATGGGAAATTTATCTTTAATGGTGATCTTATTGAGCTCCCTATAATCTGGACACATTCACCATGATCCATCCTTCTTGTGTACCAATACTACAGGAGCAGAGAAAGAACTTTGACTAGGTTGAATTATACCCGCCTATAACATTTCTGCAATCATACATTCAATTTCGCTCTTTTGGACGTAAGGATATCTATAAGGCCTGATGTTTGGAGGAACACTTCCTGGAATCAAATGAATAGCATGATCATGATCACGAATAGTTGGGAGTCCTTTGGGAGTTTCAAACACCTTGGAATGATTTTCCAAGACTTGTTGGAGATCTGCAGAAATAGATGATTTTGATGTTGGAACTTCTAGTGAGCATAATTTTGCAATTACGCCTAGTTGTTCTTTATTTAGAAGCTTTCTCATGAAATTAGAGCTTATTATCTTTCCTGGATTCCCTGCACTACCCCATAATTCGACTTCCTTTCCTTCTGAAAAAAAAATTCAAGAAAAGTTCTTGAAAATTAAAATCTACCGTCCCCAAAGATTGTAACCATTGTACTCCTAGTACAACATCAACACCTCCCATAGGAATGGAAAGCATTGGACTAGTCAATACATATTCCCCCATGGTTAGCTTGATGTTATGGAATTTTCCAGAGCAATTTATAGTTCCTCCATTTGCAACCATCACTTGACATTCTGGTGCTGGGTATAGGAAACAATTTAATTCCTTGGCTACCTTACAATGAATAAAATTATGGGTGCTACCTGAATCAATCAACACTATTACCTTTTTATTCTTGATATGTCCTTCTATCTTGGGAGTTTGAGGAGTGGTAATTCCTGCCAGTGCATTACATGATATGGTCAGATTCATTTCTTCCACTTCTAGGGCTGGTTCCTGGTGTATATCCTCTTCTTGTTCATTTTCTTCTTCCTCTTCACAATCTATGTAAAATAATTTCTTCTCAACAAGCTTATGACCTTTAGTGTATTTGCTATCACAACTGTAGCAAAGCCCTTTTGCTCTTTTTTCTTCCAATTTTTGTGGTGTCAACCTTGTAGGTTGTGGAAATCTAGGCATAGCAACACTTCCTTCTTTATAGAATTTAGTGGTAGGCTTCCTTGTCGCCATTATTTTACATTCAACTTTTATTTCCAACCTGAATGCCTTCTCCAATGAATCGGGTTCCAAAACGCGAACGTCATGTTGGATGTTATCCTTTAAAGTGCCTATGAAGAGATCGATCCTGTGTTCCTCTGGAATATCAGTTACTCTTATATTCAATTTTTGGAAGTCCTCAATGTGTTGCCCCACTAAACCCTTTTGTTTGAGATTTATCAATTGGCTAAAGAAGGTGTTTCTCTTTGTATCCTCATAATGTGCTATCATTTCCTCTGTAAAAATTAACCAAGTGACAATTTTTTAATGGGAGAAAAGCCATCGATACCATACAAATGTATTTTTTTCTAAATGTAAAGTTGCAATGCGTACCTTTTGTGTGTTTTGCATGTTATGGAGATCAAAATATTGCTCCATATGTAGTATCCATGTTACAAGATCCTTTCCATCAAACTTCCTCATATCCATTTTTGGAATATGGTGGTTCTTCCTGCCAACATTAGAGTTTATGAAATCACGATTGACATTTATTTTGTTCTCATCATGAGGTTCTTCTACTATCTTTTCACCATTAGGAAACATTTCTTGTATCAAATTTTTCAAACCTTCGATGTCTACTTTTAGATTATTCTTCATGTTTTCCATGTTGTCTTTCATGTCCGCTTCTATGCCATCCATCTTAGCTTCCATGCCTTTCTTCAAACCATCCATCTTCGCTTCCACACCTTGTTGTATGGATTAATCCTTCTTGCGGACAAGACCGATCTCCCTAGTACTAAAAGTATCTAGCAATAAACATCCAAATAAAATAATCTTTCTCTAAGAATATATGATCTACGAAAAGCTCTATAGAGGTGTAAAAGACTTACCGTATGTCCAGCGCTTGTTTGAAGTCGTTGTTGTCCCTCGCACACTTGAAAAAGTTTTCCTCATAAACCTGCAGTCACAAACAAGCAAAATGTTACATAGCAAATGTATAGAAATCATAATAAACCATGCTTATCATAGTGATTAAGGAATCTATGAATTAAACCATTAACTAAAATCTTATTGAGAAAAATGAGTATATTTGTATTAATTTCAAAAGATGGAAAACCTAACAACCCAAGCCTTGATGTTGCACAGGCCTTCTTGGGGTTCGAAGTAGGAGTCTCCTCTACTTTGATAATCTTTGCACTCCTCCAACCAAGACAAATAGAGGTATGTAATCTCTCCTCACAAAAGTCTTAGTTAACTGAGTCTGAATCTCAACAGCACTTAACTTCAAATATTCTAAAGCTTGAACTCCCCTTGAGGCTACCCAATGCCTCTTTTTATGTGGAAAAGAGGAGGTTTTCTGTTCCAACTATGAAGGGATAGAATCCTCCTTCAAAGGGATAAGCTCCTCACATCAAGGGGTTATCTCCATAAGGTAAGGGATACATGCACCTCACAAGAGCGGTTCTATCACATCAAGATATTTTCTGGAAGCTTCTAGAATTCACTTTTATTGAGCTCTTTGTAATTTACTTGCGCCTTTTTGAACTTACAGGGGTCTGCACCTTTAACACAGATAAAGTGCATTCAGGTACGCAAGAGAGATGAACATTAGGTGTGGGACCGCAGGCAAGATAGAGAGAAAGTGCGACACCAAAGTTTAGGAGATTTTTAGGATCATTTCTCTGATTTTCAAGGCTTGACATGAGGAACTGATATGTTAGACTTGAAAAGGGAGAAGTATGAGTAATAATGAGCTCATACATGTATCAGAATGTCAGGATGACAATTTTTAGTGTAACACGCCTTTCTTCAAAACTTCCATTTCATTTTTTGTTGCTCTTTGCGAGAGTAAAATTTGTTGCACTTGCTCTTGTAATTTTGATAGATCATGTTGCAATTCTTCATCTTCATGAGTCATAGTAGAGCCTTCTAAAGGCTTAATGGGCATTGAATTATCTTTACGGGGCATATTTTAGAACACAATACTGATATATATTCTACAATATGCCCTTGGAATCAATTCAAATTTATTCTTCAAACAAGACTTATGCAATTCGCAAAAAAATACACACCTTTTTATTGCTTTTGAGGAGCTCGATATTGAAATTGGATTATCTCTATAATTGCAGCACTTCAATATTTTAATTTTAGTACCAACTTAGCCCTTTGAATTATCTTTCTAATTCCATAGGTCTGACCTAATTTGGATTCTCCAAGACCAAGTTGTGTCCAATATCCCACAATGACCTAATTATGGATTAGTTCAGTATAGCGAACTTGTATGACTTTCCACGTGTCACTGTTTCGTTCTTCGGCTCTGAAATCAATAACCAAGAAACTAAAGTCCGTTTAATAGCGACAAATTTTTACAGCACTCCAATCCGATGTTCAGAGAGAGAGTTATGAATATTTTCCCACGATCACCTCTTTCAGATGAAATTCAGGAGCCTGAAAAAGCACTACCTTCCACAGATCATATCTCTAAAAATGTTGCGAACCAAGATCTGAAATTTTTTGAAAATGTTCCTCAGGATTTCAGCTTCGCACCCTATGAATTTCAGCTTCTAAAAATTCATATAAAAAACGTTATAGTGAAAATTCCACGATTACCTGTTTGGAGCAGCGAAACCCTAGAATCCAAAGCTTTGACACCTAATGTTGTGTAACCAGCTCCAAAAATAGAAGAAAAGAGATATCAACGCCTTAGAAATAAGACACTTCGAGGGGACAACCTCCAATATATTACATGAATTAACAATCCTTGGATTATACAATTTACAAAACCTCCTTCCTATATATAGGAGTCCATGTGGCCATAATTTAATCCTAGTGGGCCACAATGTAATCCTAGCTGACCTAACAATAATAATTTAAGGGCACAATAATAACAAAATGGGGGTTACAAGGGTACAATAATAACAATAAGGGGGTTACACTAATAACAATAAGGGACTATACTAGTAACATAGGGACCTAACAGTGTCCCAGTTTAGAAGATTCTAATGAATCGTTGCAGCCCATGTTTCTAGATTTCAATATTAAATAATTTCCTGTTTTGGCCATCAACTTTGGACACGGTTTACGAACATATGGAAATGATTTCTTGAAACCAAAAGAGGTTTTTGTTTGTAACATATTCATTAAAATAAACCTCTCTCAGTGTTTAAACAGGTATCACGATTTGGAATATTCGAATGAATATTTGAAGCCTATGTTTCTAGATTTAAATATGAAATAATTTCCTATTTTTTCCATCAATTTTGGACATGGGTTTTGAGACATGGAAAACGAATTTTTCAAATATGAAAGAGGATTTTTTTTGAAACAAGATCATTTAAAAAAATAATTTTAGTTCATACACATATATCATGGTTTGGGAGATATTAAGCCATATCTAGACCTTATTTTCCAATAACTCTTGCAATTCATATAATTATTTAGCCATGAATTTTTTTTAGGAATTCAAAGCACATGAAATATTATAAGAATTCAATTAAAAAAACACTTATTCCTCTATGCTCTAAATTTCATAGAGGTTTTCTCAAGAAATAATCTTGATTATTTCTCATATGAACTTTTCAAAGCAAGTAAATTCAATACTTATTTCATCGTGCCCCATATGCAAACAAAATAATTTTCAAAGAACATAGTTACTTTTCTTTTAATGCATGCTTGAAATCCCTTATTCCTCTCTCTTGGATCCATTCCCCATGTATTTTGTCCTTATTTCCCCTATTTTTCCCATAGGCCTACGATAAATAGAATTAAGAAACTGGAATATTTTTTCTAAATCTTAAAAGCATTCGATAAATCACCCATAAATCACTCCATAAATCTGATTTTTTCTAAGTCACAAAATCACTCCATAAATCTCTCATGCTTTTCTTTTCAAGGCAGATTTTATTTTTCCTTATGAGCAAAATATCACCTATCCATAGTTTTTTTACAACTATTACTCATTATTTCTAAATTTCATAAGAGATAACAACTTGGAAATATAATTTATTTATATAGAAGAATATAAATTCTTCTAAATAAAAGAATTAAGAATTAGTTCTTGTAATATTATTATAACTAATAAATACAAGAATATTCTTCATGTAATATCAATATAAGAATTAATAATATTTAATTCTTCAACAACCCTCATTTTATGATAGATTTTACAGTGGCTTACATAAGGGATGTCACACCCATGTTCTATGGATCCTTTAATACAAGTTTTCAAATGAAAGGACCCACCAAAGAACTTAAAAGTTATATGCAACTATTAAAAAAATGGAAAAAAATGTTTTATAACTATTGATATTCAATAAGAAGATTCAACACCCATGCCTAGTGCATTTATCACCTGGTTGCATTTACAACCTGGCTACATTAAGCACCCAGACTAGGGTGGCGTCCACAATGCTATTTTTGGGTACATGTCTATTTTTATCATCCCTTAATTTAGATGGACATTAAACTGTAATCTATTCTGAATGTGGACTTGAATGAGTTAAGTGAAAGTGATAAATTCAGTTAGCTAGTGGATTTTGAGTTAGAGGTTGGTTGGTGGGACATGTAGAGTAATTATAGTTGTAACATAGTTCAAAGTGCAGTGATGCATGAGTTTGTGGAAGTTGTAAATAGTTTAACTTAGTTAAGTGAGTTAAACTCAGTTGTGCTAGTTGTAACTAAAGATACACTAGTGAGAGACATAGTGAATTAAATATTAATTAATTCACAATTAGTAATCTCACATGGAATGAATGATTTACTATTATTATTTGCATTCATGTCAGATCTAGTGGAGACCCAGTTGAGTTCTAGGTGAAAGGGAGGTTGACTATCAGTTGTAGGATTATCTGCTTGCACACATGCACACAAACACCCATTGGAGTGCCCATGATACTTGCGCAATCAAGGCAGGAAAGAACTCATATATTTTAGGTATCTTTACCATCAAGGATTGCACAAGCAAGGCAGCTTGTGTGGAGGCTGAGAATTGGCTATGTGTTGGTGAGTTTTTCATATGATAGTGTGAGACAATTAGCTGATGTACTGAGGGATCTTGTGAGAAGATTTTTGTACGTAATTGTTTCATGATCCATGATTAATATACAATAGAAGAAAGTGGGGTTTCTAGCTGTAAGCTTTCCCCAGGATATTATCTATGTTGTGTGTGATTGATATTTCTTCATGTTCATGTGATTAGCTATTTTGTTTTTAATCCCGTAAAATATTGTAGAAATGATTCAATATTTAAATTTATTTGACTTTTAGATCGGGTGAACCTAAGATATACATGCTTGTTGTATAATATCTACATGGTATCAGAGAACAAGAAATTGCAGAAGTGAAGCAGGAGCAGAGCTTGTGACTGGATAAAATTCAAATTTGCAGAAAGTCTTTCTTGGTGCTACAAGTGATTGAAGATCGAAATGGCTTTCAATGGCTTGAGGTTAGAGTATGCACTCAAGGGAAGATCGAACTACATTTCTTAGAAGGAGAGGATGGAGGCAGTACTTGAAGGCAATGGCTTGAATAAATTCATTGACAAAGACGTTCCTAAGCCAGATATTGTAGATGCTGCCAATCTTGATGCATGGAAAAAGAAAGTGGAAAAGGCGAGGAGGATCCTGTTGGAGGGAGTACGAGACCACATTATCTCAAGCCTCCATGGGAAAGACACACCATATTTTATGTGGAATTTTTTTATGAATCTATTCCAAAGAAGCAAAGACTATAGGAAATTGGCGCTCAAAGATAAACTCAGGAAGATCAAGATGGAAAAGGGCGAGACCATTCCGAAATATCTCACGAAATATTTCTAATTTTGGTACGAATTGGGGAGTGTGGGAATAATAGTCGCTAATGATTATTTGGTGAGCTTGGCTCTCCTAGGAATTCCTAATATTTGGCACAGTTATCAAGACTCTATCAATGGAAGGGAAAAATTGTCGTATTAGGAACAACTGTGGTCAGATTTGTTGCAGGAGGATTTCAGATGGAACACCAAAGATGGATATTCATCTAAGAATGAGGATGAGGAGGATTGTGCTCTAGCTACCAATGCGAGGAAGGGGAAGGGGAAGAAATTTCCTTCAAAATCTGAGTCAAAGAATGGCAAGAAGGTGGAAATTTCCAAGGTGAAGTGTTTTCACTGCCACGATCATGGGCATTTTTCTACGAACTGTCCACAAAACAAGAAGAACAAAAAGGTCGCTAGATCCGTAGCTGGTGAGGCCCTTGCATTGAAATTTGAGCTTGAATTCTCATTTATTTCATGCATGGTTTCTAGTGCATTGGGATTTCTATTGTATTTGGATAGTGGTGCTTCCTTTCACATGACGAGAGATAAGGAAATTTTCAGTGACTTGGAGGAGAAAGATCTCCAGATGGATATTGAGATGGGTGACGATAGACGATACAGTGTTACCGTCATTGGTACCATTACCTTTCAGAGGGATTTAGGTAAACCATTTCTATTAAAATATGTGATGCATGTAATAGGTATGAAGAAAAATTTGGTATCAGTGACAATGTTGGAGGATAGAGGCTATGCTGTTGTTTTTAGTAATGGAAAAGAATTCATGTGACATAAAACAATGGCTCAAGCCAAGAGGATAGGGATTTGAGCTAAGAATATCTACAAGATGGAGGTAGATCGCTGCACTGCCGTGATGGGAAAGGCAGAAAAAGTGGTGAGGCTAGATGAGGGAAAATTATGGCACAAATGATTGGGCCATCTTCATCGTGGAGCCTTGAAAGTCATGTGGCAAATTTCTACTAGACTTCCAATGGGAACACTTGCTTAGTTAGATCCATGCAAGGGTTTTACTATGCGGAATTATGTAAAGTATACCTTTCCTGAGAAGGAGAACCAAGCTTCAGTGATCCTTGAGAGAGTTAACGCAGAGGTGCGTGGACCATTCTCGGTTGCTTCAATGGAGAAACATAAGTATTATGTAATCTTTGTTGATGGATTTTTTCATAAATGTTGGATCTTTTTAATGTAGAAGAAAGATAAAACAATCTCTAAGTTCTGTGAGTTTAAGGCATTGGTGGAGAAAGAATTGGGGAAGCAAGTGAATGCTCTTAGGATTGATAATGGTGGAGACTACATCTCTAATGAATTCAAGAACTTATGTAGAAAAAATAAGGAATTTGAAGAAAACTCATATCGCCTCATAAACCACAGCAAAATGGGTTCGCGGAGAGGAAGAACATAATGATCATGGGTATAGAACGAGTGATGTTGTATGATTAGGGCCTACCAATGCATTTGTGGGTGGAAGCATGCAACACTATGTTTTATGTGAAAAACTATTGTCCTCATAGAGTACTTGGCATGAGTACACCTGAAGAGGCTTTCACTAGTAAGAAACTTGATGTTTCACACACTAAGATTTTTGGCTCATCATTTTATGTGCATGTGACCAAGGATGCCTGGAAGAAGCTGGAACTAACTGTTTAGGTTGGGAATTTTTTGGGGTACATAGGAAAAACCCATAATTATCGTGTGTATTTTTCAAACATCAGAATGACTATTGTACGACAGGATATAAAATTTGATGATGGGAAAGCCATGAATTTGTCCCTTGAGAGGGAGATGGGCTTGCATGCAGAGAAGGAACTGTTGGTTCCAAAAAATGAGTCTCAAGATGTGGATCATCTACATGAGGAGGTTCATGGAGTGGAGGAAATCACTCATATAGATCCATCCATCAGAAATGGTAGAAGGCGCACCACATAAACTGATAGGCTGAGACTTTATGTTGCACAGAATGTAGGAGCCCCTACTTCATAGTGCAGACAAACATAGTCTCTTGACTGATTTACTAGATACATGTCTCTTATAAGCAAATGTATTGTGACTGGACCATATTCCTTTCAAGAAGCAGTGCAACAACCTACCTGGGTTGTTGCAATGGTGGAGGATTGTGACTCCATTATCAAGAACAGTGCATGGGAGATAGTCCCAAGACTGGTCAACAAATTTGTGGTAGGTTTGAGATGGATCTACAAGGTAAAGCAAGCTAATGATGGGATTGCAGAGAAATACAAGGCCATATTTGTGGCCCGGGGATTCTCACAGATCGAGGGGATAGATTATGATGAGAATTTTGCGCCTGCCACAAGGTACTCTTTCATAAGATCCATTCTTTCACTCTTAGCGCAGATGGGCTGGCACATTCATCACCTCAATGTGAAAACTGTGTTTCTCAATAGGATCATTGAGGAATAGGTGTACATAGAGGAGCCTGAAGGTTTCAAAATCTTCAATAGTGAGTCGCATGTTTGCAGGCTCAAAAGAGTGTTGTATGGGCTAAAGCAAGAACCCCGTACTTATTACACTTGGATAGAAAGCTATTTCACCAGTCTTGGCTTCACCAAAAGTGAAGTAGATGAAAACCTATACCAGATTGTGGTTGAGGGTAAGGTATTGATCATTTTTCTTTATGTTAGTGATCAAATTTTGACAGGTGATGAGCAGCTGATACATTCATGTAAGGAGGATCTTGCAAGGGAGTTCGAAATGAAGGACATGGGACTCCTTAATTATTTACTTAGAACAGAAATATGGTAGCGGGATGGTTAATTTTTTGTGTCTCAAGGTAAGTATGAAAATGAGATACTAGGTAAGTTTAACATGGAGAGTTACAAACCCATGGATACTCCTCTTCCAAGAAACTGGAGGAAATAGGATGCTACTTCTGGAGAGGTAGTGGATGCTATTATCTATCGATAGTTAGTGGGTTTGCTAATGTATCTAGTGAACATGAGACTGAAAATTTTCTACGTAGTTAACCAGCTAAGTCAACCTATGGTTAAGCCTACCAAGCTCTTTTGGAAGGCGGGGAAGCATGTCCTGAAATACCTGAGGGGCACATCAGAGTATGGTCTATGGTATAAACGGATGGATGGACTGAAGTTTCATGCCTTCACTAATGTAGATTGGGCTGGAATTCCATTAGACAGAAAGAGCACATCAGGGGGGATCTTTAGCATTGGATCTACAACAGTTTCCTGGTACAACAGGAAACAACGATCCATGGCACTTAGTTCAGTGGAAGTTGAATACATGGAAGAAATTCAAGCTGCATGTGAGGCTACCTAGATGAGAAAGATATTGGTTGGTTTTTTTGGTTCTTAGATGGATCCGACAATGATTCATTGTGATAATCAAAATTGCATTAAACTCTTTATTAATCCTATGTTTCATGGTAGGTCCCAGCATATAGATATCTGGTACCATCATCTCAGATATTATGTGCAGAGGAGGATCATGTTGCTTGAGTACATTCCCACGGAATATGAGGATTCAGAGATTCTGAAAAAGGTGCTCACTAGGAGAAAATTCGAATACCATAGAGACAAGGTCGAGGTGAAGGATAATCCCTTTCTTGTTGAAAGGGAGTGTTGAGATTCAACAAGAAGATTCAACACCCATGTGTAGTGCATCAAGCACCTAGTTGCATTCAGAACTTAGTTGTATTAAGCACCTGGAATAGGGTGGGGCCCACAGTGCTATCTTTGGTTTCATGTCTATTTTTATTATCCCTTAATTTAGATGGAAATGAAACTATAACCTATTCTCAATGTGGACTTGAATGAGTAAGCTGGAAGTGATAAATTCAATTATGTAGTGTATTTCGAGTTATAAGCTGGTCGGTTGGACATGCAGAGTAATTATATTTGTAACAGAGTTCAAAGTGCAGTGGTGCATGAGTTGGTGCAAGTTATAAATAGTTTAACTCAGTTATGTAAGTTAAACTCAGTTGTGCTAGCTGTAACTGAATATACACTAGTGAGAGATCTAGTGAATTAAATATTAGTCCCCTCACAATCAATGATCTCACATGCAACTGAGGATTCACTATTATTAGTTGCATGCATATTAGATCCAGTGGAGACCCAATTGATTTCTAGGTGAAAGGGAGGTTGACTATCAGTTTTAGGATTATTTTCTTCCACACATGCAGGAAAAAACCCATTCGAGTGACCATGATACTTGGGCAGTGAAGGCAGGCAAGAATTCCTATATTTTAGGGATCTTTACCATTAGGGATTGCGCAAGCAAAGCAAGCTGTTTGGAGGTTGAGAATGGGCTATGTACTGGTCAGTTTTGCAAATGACAGTGTGAGACAATTAGGTGATATACTGAGGTCTGTTGTGAGAATATTTTTATATGTAATTGTTTCATGATCCATGCTTAATATACAATAGAATATAGTGGGGTTTTTAGTTGTAAGATTTCTCGGAGAAATTATCTGTGTTGTGTGTGATTGATATTTATTCATGTTCATGTGATTACCAGTTTATTTTTTTATTTCTCAAAATACTTTTAGAAGCGATTTGGGTGAATCCAAGATATACATGCTTGTTGTATAATTTATACAATAACTCCTATGATGATTAAAGATCAAAATCATGTAGAGTAGGAAATTCAACAAAGATACTAAACATGATATAGAAACACAAAATCCAATCCATAGTTCTCCCATGGGCTCCATAAATATACATACCTTTGGAATGTAACTCTTCTTAATACCCTAAAAAAAAATATAGAACTGTAATGGTATATAAAGGAATAAAATGGGCATTATAACTTAACTATAAAGATTTAAAATCTTGTAGGGCAGGTAAATTCAATATATAAATTTAGAATATGGAGTAGAAATGAGATCTTGTGCATGGGACTAGAATGAGCTTCCCAAATATAGATACCTCCAAAAAGGGACACTTTTAAAGTGCCAAAAATAATAGTATAACCTCAATTATTTATTTGGTAGAATAGGAGCTTCAAGTATTGAGACTATTAGAACTCTATGCTTTCCCTAGGATGAAAAAATAATCCAAGAGGTAACCACAAACCACTTTAGGCTAAAATATGATGATTCTAGCCTAGAGAGGGCTCACTCACTAGGGTTGCTTAACAAATAGGATATTAGGCTAGGTAGTAATCTCAAAAAAGGTTTTGATTTTAGAGGCATGTTGATGAGAAAAGAGCAAATCCATTAGGCATGGAGTCATGTTTAGATTTGATTTTGTCTAATGAGATGATAGGAAAATAAAGGGTTTCTCCATAGGGGCAAGGTAGGAAAATTTGGTGGTGGATTTAGATCAAATTGTTGTAGGAGCTGAAGGAAGAGAGCGTGAAAGAAAAAAACATTAGAGCATTAAACCATGGATGAATTCTGAAGTGTTGCTTTAAAGTTGAAAACATTAATAACTTGGAAAACTAAAACAGAGCATCATTAAAAATGAATTATGAAACAAACATCTGTTTTTTTCCAAGAAAGAAATATGCACATTAAATTTATATAAATGCACCAGGTAACTTACAAATCAAAGAAGCACAAAACACCAAAATTATGACACAATAATCCGTGCAAATCACCTACTATTTCTTTCATTCACTCGCTAAACGTCTTCAAAAATACAATGCAAAAAGTTATTCTTCTCTAATCTCAACCAATAGAACCATTTAAAATGGTTTTTATATCTTTATATGTTATCAAATATTCTATCTCCTATCCTAGGTGGTCGAATTCATTGACCAAAACCAAATTAACTAGACACATTGAAAAACTGGTGCATATACTGAAAAATATGAACTGTTTTACTTACAACTAATCCAAGTTTAAAACATCACTAGATTAGAATGGACATTAAAAACAATCCTTAAGATATTTTTGCACCTTTTTACAAAATCAAAACTACTACTAGAAGTCAAAAAATTGAATTTTGAAACAAAATAGAGCTGATTATCGAACGTAGGACATTAGGCTGTTTCATAATGAAATGAAGTGGCTTCCACGATTTATATGGTTTCGGTGCCTATGTGCCAAAATTAAACAAATGGGTATGCCTAAAATACTGATGTGATGGTACTCTACCTACTAAACATGCTTCAACACAAATCCATACATCCATTTTACATGTTCCCCACCTTCGCAGCGCACTGTCCATTTTCACAATGCCTCCAAAAACTTGAAAACATGGTGACTTTTCCTCAAATGTGACATGTTGGAAAAACTAAAATTGATTTTGGAACCTTCATAAAAGTTTCTCATAACAACAAAGCTTCAAACTTCACTATCCCACAATTATTAAAATTTGTATATGTAATGTGCAGAAATCGCCTTGCGTATTTCTTGCCATTTTCATTAAAATTTAACCATTTCTAATTTCTTGAGCTAAAAAAAAAAGTTCGAGAGTTTTCTTGAGGCTTCCTGCTAGAGATTCACCTTTGTACACAAGTAAATCCAACTTACCTCTCTTCCTCTTGTTTCAAGATTCTTTGACATCAGAAAGCTTATTCTTCACCAACTTGAGTCTTATTTTTAGGACCAAGTTTTGTGAATATAATTTTTTCACTTGCCTATGTAGAGGCAAGTTACACTTCTGTTTATACTTATATTTTTCAAAGATTGGCATAACAATCTCTGCCTCTTTAAACAAGGTCATTTTATCCCTATGATATTTCTCTGCAAGTTGGTCTACTTGATGTTGTACACCTTCAAGTTGTTCTAGTAGCTTCTCAAATTCCTTCTAATCATAAAAAACCATAGGCTAAACAATATCCTTTTCCTGCATCTACACCTTGGCAAAAAACCTAGTTTTAGGTCTCCATGAATATTGAATTGGCTCTTTCATCTTTTCGACATAAATTACTATTTTACCTTTTCCTTTGGCAACATGCGCCAATGTTTCCTTTCATGTCTCTCCTTTTCTAGGCTAGATATTTTCTTGAGACACTTTATGTCTAAGCTCCCTATTCTCGTACTACAAATAAGCTAATTTCACATGGGCCTTGTTTAACTGATCTTTTAACTCCCGAATTTTATGGTCATGTTCATGAATTTCCACTTCTCTTTGTGTGATCTATGATTCCATGAATCGAATATGAGATAATGTAGGAACCACAAGTAATATCTTGGCTACAATTCTTGTTCTTAGAACACATACCACCTTCTCTACATCAGGTGAAAATTGTAGCTTCTTAGAAATTTTCTTCCCATCCAATTTTCCTGTAGTCAAAGGTTAATTTACTAATCTTGCTGCAGGTCAATATTACTTAACCACAACTAAATGAGTGTCTTTCTTAGCCTTTTTACTGTTTGAATATTTTGTTTCCCATCTATAAGAAATGAATAAATCCTACCATGCCTACTCTTTCTTCGCAAGCTCCTTCATTACCATCAACTTAGTTAATGAAAAATGAAATAAACTGGCCTAAACTTGAATTCCTTTTATCTGCACTCAGTCAACCATCCCAAATAGAATCCTAAAAACTTAATAGGGAATATTCATAGTTTTCTTTCAAGTAGAATGAATTAAGAGATTAATGTGATTGTGATACACCCTACTGAATCTCCCCTCACATGTGAAGTACCTTTGGATGACCTCCAACAATTTTCCATGATGATCTTGTAAATGAATCCTTTGAACATATCAAGCATACCCTTTCCTATGTTTTGGCTTGAGAAAATCCTTGAAAGAAACAAAATAAAAATCCATTCCTTTGAAATAGTCCTCTAAACCTATTGAAATATTAGGGGCCTCAGCGATTTATTCAGTTGAGACTGGAAAGTTCAAAATTCCCACCTTTGATTTCACATCATAAAAACCCCAAGCATATTTGTTTTTCAACTGCAAATGATATCTTTGAATTCTTTCATATAATGTCATGCACCTTACTTGTTCAAAATCCATCCTGGTGGTTGGATATGCATTTATGGTTGTGAGGTCCTATGGTTCAAAATGTACAATTGATCCCCCATTATGGTTTTTTTCCTATGGTATCGACATAGTTTTAATTTGTAAACAATGAATTAGATAAGGTTATGAACAATTTATTTAGGAAATAATCGAGGTGTTCTCATTTCCAAACCCTATGACAATGTTTTAAGACATAATCAAACAATCACATCAAAACTTACAACTGCAAAATTTGTCAAGAAAATCGTATGGAACTCATAAATTTGTAACGTGTTGGAAAGAAATTATACTAGGGATCCAGACACAATGCATAGGTCCACAAACACAGCGCATAGTAATTTGACTTTCAAAATAATTTTGGGCATAAATTTTGAGGAGAAAATATTTGGTTACAGTCTCTAGGCCAGGGAAACAATTTCATGTAGATTTTACAACAAAAAGAGGCAAATTGGAAGTTACAAAAATGGGATATGACCAACTCTCTCGATTGGCAGTGCGTTAGGATAAAAATGCAATGCTGAATTAGGATAAAATGCAGTGAATTGTAGAAACACGAAGAAAAAACTTTTAACTTATTTGTAAGATCTAAATGGTTTATTCTAGCTTGTAAATGAAATTGTCATTTTTTTTCAAGATAGAAGGGTGAAGATTAAACTTGATTTGCACCTGTGAAGGAAATTTGATCGTCAACAAGAGAGAATTTGATCACTATGTGGACTTGCAACACCCCTGCCTCCTTTTTGTAGCAAATTAAATGAACCTACTCAACTATCTGATGTAAATGGTGAAAGGTTGAGTGACCAGGGATAAATTGGCAGGTTAAAATAATCACCTCACATGGTTTGGAGCGGGAATGAGGGGTTTTTATCACGATTTCGATGCATAATCATGAATTTGTAGCTATTCTAAATTTGAGGCACATTTGGAAAAAACAATATTGTCCTGCTGCCTGTTACCTCCTTGCTGAAATCATGACCTGTTATTGAAAATACATTTAAACTGACTCATCATAACCTCGAAGTCTCTACCCAATCCCCTGTCATGAATTTTTTATTTATTTAGTCTTTATTTCCATACTTAAATTGTGATAATAAAGATCTGATTATGTTGATCCCTTGACTCTCTTAAAATGACAACTAACACTTCATGATTAAAAATTAAAATCATGACTCCTTGCAACCTTATAGTTCAAATCATGGAAAAAATATTGTTTTAACTCTATGAAACTCTAACAAACTTTAATCTTTTTATACCATAACACTCATGAAAATGAAACTAATACACTAACATTACCTTATAAATATGATCGCAAATTACATAGTAAGAGTAACATGACCAAGATCCCTAGACATAGGACGCTAACATAGGCTACAATGTGGATGACATCTTCTATGTGAGGTTCCCAAAACACCATAGACTAGTAGCCTTATCCATTGGGTGATTTATTTGTCTCTTAACCAACTAAGACTTACTTTATTGGCTAAGGTTTTTTTTACATATGGTAGAAACTCATTAGAAACTTAGGGCCTTGACTTCGGGCTTCAATTATTTATGGAAACTGCTCACACCTGTAGTAATGAAAATAAATATGGTATGTACAATAATTCATTTAAACCAACTGGACATAGGAGAATTAATGCATTATTAGCCTGCCATTAACCCTCTAGCATGTAATTTCCTTCTTCGGTCTTTCAACATATATGAATTTGTTCCACAAAAAGATTCAATTTTATAAGGCCCCTTACACAAAATTTCAAAATTTCCGTGTTTTCCCTTTTATTCATTCTTGGCATCCAATTTTAACACAAGTTCATCAATATGAAAGTCATCAAATTTTATCCTCCTATCATGAATTTTATTGATCTTGCCCCAGATCAGTTTAGTATTATTATAGACCTCCTCTCTATTATGTTGCAATTGTATCATTTGATTGATCCTTCTTTGCATATCATTTGGTTCTACTTTCGTTTCCTACAATAATTTCAATACTGGAACCCCTAGGGAAGTAGGAAAAATGTCATGAACACCATAAACCAATTGGAAAGGTGACATTTCAATTGATTTCTTGGTACTTACCATGTCTACCCATAAACAATTGATTAGCTCCTTATGCCAAGATTTTTTGTTCTCCTGTAACAACTTCTTTACGATATTGACTAAACTCCTTTTAGAAGACTTGAACAAGTCGTTGCCTTGTGTATAATAGGTAGTATAATTTCCAAGCACTATATGATATTTATTAAAGAAATCAACCAAATTTTCAGATTTAAATGCAACAAAATTATCAGTAATTATCTTATGAGGAAAACCAAATCTACGAATATTGTTACCTTCCATGAATTGGATAATAACTGGATTTATGGCCTAGTGGTAGCAATTTCTTCTATCCATTTAGTGAAGTAGTTTGTGGTTGTTAAAATCCACTTTTGTTGAGCTGATAAACTCAGATGAATCTCCCCAATGAAGTCTAATCCCCACTGCTAAAAAGCACCTCCATTGAAACAAGTTTTAGAGATAAAGGTAATATTTTCTTCTTCCCTTCCAATATTTGACATTCATGATGCTAAAAGCCATTTTGTGCACATAGGCAGGTAATTTAGGCTAGTAGAAACTGACTCTCAAGTATTTATTTTTTGTGGTATTCCAAAAAATATTCCCCCCATTGTCACCTTTATGAAACTCTTCCATTTTTCTATCTGCCTCATTTTATAACAAACAATTCAACAACATTCCTACTCCACATAATATAAATATGTACCTATAATGCATAATTTAACAACCTTTATTTTAAGAAACCTCGCCTTTGTCTTTGTCAAACAAGGTGGAGCTTGCAATTTCTGCAAAACATAAATGATATCGTTATAACATGGGGAGAAATGAACCTTTTTGATAGTTTTTGGACCACCTCTTCTTCACTATCTTTAGAAACAATTAAATGGATTTCCAATTCATGAAAATTTGATTCAACCATCATTTTATATAATCCATCGCCCTTTATAATTTTAGTATGATTAATATCAATATCATACTCCAAAATTACATCCATCCACCCACCTTTGATCATCTTGAATGTTTTGCATCAATATTGTTGCAACAATGTGCTCTGAGGAAAGGGGAAAATAATGAAATATTTTTTGTAGACAAGGCTAGCCAAAATAGGAGCATCAACTAAGGCTCACTTTACATCATTGAATGACTTATTTGCTTCAGCAGTCCACTTGATCTCACTATATTTACTCAACATATTGGTGATGGCCCTTACAATTTTAGTAATATTGGGAATAAACCTCCTCAGAAAATTAATCATTCCAATTAAAGACTACACTTCCTTTTTGTTTCATGAGGTATCAATCTTCTGGATTGATTCAATTATGCTTGGGTAAATTTTGATGCCATATTTGGATATTATGTGTCCAAGTATCTAACCTTCTTCCATCATAAAAATTATTTCTTTGGGTTCAAAGAGATTCCATATTTTATGCACTTCTCAAAGACAATCTTCAAATGTTGCAAATGATCTTCATTAAAGCTAGAAAACATAGTACTGTCATCAAGATAAACAACAATGAACCCATCCTTTTCACATGAAAAATAAATTTCCATATACATATTAAATGTTTCCCCTACATTCATAAGTCCAAAAGGCATTTTTAAATACATGAAGGTACCCCATGGTGTTGTGAAGGTTGTTTTGTATTTATCATCCAGATGTACTCAAATTGGGTTGTACCCGGTGAAACCATCAAACAATAAAATCTCGTGAGAACCAACTACCCACTGCAATATGTGATCCATATTTGGAAAGGGGTAATTGTATTTTATGGATACCTTATTAAGGTTCCTAAAACCACACAGAACCTTATCTTTTCGGTCTTTTTCCTAACTGGAACTAAATTTGAAAAAAATCTTAGAAAATCCCAAAAGGACAATAATATTTGCATCAAAAAATTTCTTACCTCTTTCTCAATAAAGGGAAAAAAAATAGGGTTAGTTCTTATTATATTTTCTTTAAAGGTATTTGATATTATTTTATAGGAATGGTGTGATGAACAATAATTTTTTCATAGGCCTTCAAATCCTCGTACCCCCATGAAAAGACATAAGAATACTCCTTCATTAGATTAATGTATTTCTGCTTCTCTTGCAAAGACAAAGAATTGAAAATTTTTATAATTTTTGGTTTGTCTTCAGCCCCTATATTATATTCCTCCGCCTTAGATTCAGTAGGTTGTATTTTGGGCTTCTGAGATGCATCATTGAAATCAAACAATTCCTCTAGTGGGACTAAACCTCTCGGAATCACATTATCCTTTAGCTGCAGAATTTCAAGGTTTGATTCATGCTTATCATAACTATCCTAGGTGTGCTTGAAATAAATTTCCTCTCCATAATTATCGAAACTAATTCCTCCATTAATATGTAAATTTACAAATTCTTCTCACAATTGCATAAAATTATGCAGTCGTTTGTCATTGCTAAAAACTTGCTATTATCTTATGTTGTATAGGACAACAAACCTATGTTTAACCTCAAATTCATACTTCATTTTTGGATGAAAAGGTATCTTACATGTACTTGCCTAGGTGTCCTATGCATCAACAATTACATTTTGATATTTACGAATCATGGAAAATTTTTATTCTGGAAAACATTACAGAAAATCTTAAACAACATTTCTATATTCCCTCCTTCTTGGATGTTTGGTAGGAAACTTACCTTTAATTTTCTTAATTATTATTTTTTAATATCCATGGACTGAAATCTTTTTGGCTCCTGACCTTTTAAATAGGTGTAGCCCTAAAATCAGTGCCTTGTTTTAAGAAAAATTGTTTGTACATTCAAAAGCTAGTTTGTATGAATAGTTCTTTGACTTGCTTAATTTCAGACTCATAATCCACACGCCAGCTCCTACTCCTTCTTTGATGAATTCCCCATGAAAATATATATTCCACATTCCTTCTTGATCGTTATGATTTTCTGTTTTAGCCTCCAACATTACACCTTATTTCTTTTCTGATTTGATGTCCATGTTTTGAGCTTTGTCTTCCAAACATATATCATTATATATTATAAATGAATCCATGTATGAATGTACATAATAAACAGGATCATTATTGGGCTTATATTGAATTCTTACAATGTACTTAATGATATTTTCCCTATACAACATCCTTTGTTTTCGAAACACCATGATAGTGGCATATGACATGTCCATTTGTAGTGAGCCCTTCAATTTTGCACCCCAAGATCTCGATAAAAAGATATCATGCTTTGGTGGGATGTCAGAAAAAACCACATAAATCACCACATCATGGCTGTAATTTGTGTGAGAGTAACACATAAATTTCTTAACAAACCAAGAAACTTTACCTTTCCCGAATCAAAATAAAATAGGTCTCTGTATGGTCTAGTTATATCCCACCGAAGCTTGTCCAAGATTACTTTAGGCATTAAGTTATGTGAAGCTCCTGAATCTAACATGGAATTATGAAATATCAAATCATGAATATTAAGGCTAACATAGAATGTGGCACATTACCTTCCACAGAAAACCCTCCTTCAACTTCTGTACCAAAAATTAATTTTGAGTGATTATCATTTAAACACAGGGGCTTCACTGCGGGAGCAATACCATACCACGTGGGTTCATATTGGGGGATATATAATGAGGAAAAAATAACATTATATATTGGGGGATATATAGGGGGTAAAGGGTTTTTATATTGGAAAGTATAAAAATGGAGCTCAAAGTTAATGAAAAAATATAAAGGGGTATAAAAAATGTTAATGAAAAAATGGATACCTACAATATATAGTGAAAGTAGGGGCTTTTTAAATTGGGAAGGTGTATTGGGTTTATATTGGGAGGGGGTTAAATAATGTTATTTTTAATGGTATTTTCCAATATGTACTCAAATTAAGGGTATTGTTTAATATGCTATGATCGCACACGATATGTTAGACGTTCATTGAGTGAAGCCCCTGTGCATTTAAATTGACTATGCCTGACACTTCTCCCGCCTTAAATGCCTTCAAAATATGACTCTTATATGCAACCTTCTTCATCAACTCAACTAATAGAACACAAAATTTAATATTTAAAATCTCATTCGCAAGAATAAAATATGATTGATTTCTTTCTACCTCAACAATTTTATCTTTCTTTAGAAGAATATCTTTAGGAGGATCAACCTTTTTCAGACTAGTAGAAGGTATATCAGCTTGGAGATTTTTAGAAGGATATGTTGAGACTTTCCTATTTCTTAGATTGTAGTATTTGTGGAATTCCATAATAGCATTATGATAATGCTTTTTATAATATTGTGATTCTGCAGGAATGACATCTTGTTGTGATTGTAGAAACAAATCATGTTCTTCCTTTGTTAAGAAACACTTCTCTACTTCTTCCTCACAAAAGAGATTAATCTGATTTTCTTCTTGTTCCTATGGTACCTCTTGTTCTTATTATGCATAGTTATCCTCAAAAGGAGGTGTTAGCACCTGATTTGAACCTTAGGCTGAAGGAAGGCAAATCAGGGTAACCTTAAACCACGCTCAGCCTTGTAGCTAGCCCTACAAGGTCAGAGAGGGCTCTCTCCATGAAAAAATATTCAATGAAGTATAAGAAATAAACTGATATTAGGCTAGGTATAAATATGGGAAATTTTTTATAAATTTTAGGGTTGTATGGAAAAGATGGGGCAGTTTGAAACTGGGGAATTAAATCAGGGATACAATGTATTTCATGGGGCAAGGTAGGCAGGAAATTTTAGCAATTAAGTTTAAATAATGATGGGATAATAAGAGTGGTGAGGAGATGAAAAGGGAATAAGAGATGGATCCTTTTCAAATAGAAGAGAAAAACAGAATATTGAATGATTTCCCAAGGCAGAGCATTAAAAATGGATTCTACCTATCTATCTTGAAAACATTCAACCATAAATGTTTATGAAATGTATGGTGAACATAAAAAATTTACATACGAACACAAAAGGAAAGAACAAATGATAAAATTCATACCACATGGATCCCACAAATCAGAGCTGCATATCTTTATTAATTTCCTATAAAAATGTTACAATGGAGAACAGAGTGTCCTCCTTGTTTTCCGAAACTATTTCCACACTATTCCCCTACTGACTACTTACAAATGATTCAAAATTACATTAAATAGACAAGAATTGAGGGAGATTGATCCATAGAAAATAGGAGTTTTTTTACCAGCTCAGAACTGAAATTCAAACATAGGAAAGAGACAAAAAATAGGCCACTGAAACGAAAGGAACAATAATACATTTTTGACCATCTTGAAGATTTTCAATTGCTCCAACAAATGAGAAGAAGAAATTGTAGAACCAATCCTCTTTAAATACTTGTTGAAGAAACCGTGACGATTATATGTCTGTATTTCGCTCTTGGCCTTTGACTGTTGCTCTATTTTTCTCTTTGAATAATAACCAAATTTTAAAGAAAACTCCCAATTAAAATGAAATTATGCCTTTTAGTGAAGGAAAGACTCGTTTTGAATGAGAAAGAGCGAAAGGAATGGAGGTGGGTCTGAATCGAAATTGCAATCGAAGGAGGGGAGGGAGTATCACATAAGGGAGAGAATGCAATTTGGAAACCTGTGATTGTGATTAGTGTATAAGGGGAAGGGGGAAATCGCAATCGCAATCGGGGACCAGAGAGTAAATCACAATCGAGGCTCTGGGCGGGTGTATTACACAATTGGATTTCGCCAATTGCGTTTGGGGATAAGCGATGGGGTAATACAATAGAGCGGGGGTAATAAAAACAATGTCCAATGATACATATCCTTTGAAAACAAACAAAAAATAAATTTTTTTTTTTTACAAAGGAAAAGCCCCCTTTCATTACAAAGGGCGGAAGACTTTAAGGTGGGGCCCAGTCAATAATCGCAATCGAGAGATCGAAGGAGGAGGGTCATAAGTTTTAAGAATTGCAAAGTCGCGATGTGATTTGTTAGAGGTGGATTTATTTAATCACATCGGGGTAATCGGGGAAGGGCGAATCGGAGGGGGTCATTGGGACATGCAATTGTGGTGATGCAATCACAATATGGGCTATCAGATCGTTAAGGAGATCTACGGTCAGGATCTAATCGGGCGGGGTCAATCGGGGCTATGCATTTTAATGTTGTGATTGGATCAGGGGGGAGGTTTTACTATAAAAACTTAGAAATTTTATGAAAATGAAGTATAAGGGACAAATGGAAAAGGGGAAAGGTTAGGCTATAGGGGACCTTTGTTCATTTAGGCATAATTTTCAATATAGGAGTCAGTTTTGAGCGTATAATATATCGTTGGAAAGCTATTTACAGGATCTTTTTGAATGAAGTAATTAGAACATGATTTTATACTAAAAATTCTGTGGAAAACACCTTTGAAACATAGACCTGGCAAGGACAGCCACCAGTGGAATAATTTTATATCATGACCTAATGGAATGATTGAAAAATTCTTCAGAATGGGACACCTAAGATTGACATGCAAATGTGTTTGATCCATGGTGGAAGTATGAAAATATTGACACTAACATTGGCTCTAATGGGGATGGTAGCTCCTTGGAGGTGCCAAGAACACCGTAGACCTAGTAGCCTTATCCATTGGGCAATGGAGTCAATAGCTGAAAACCAAACTAAAAAATGAAAGAAACTTTACTCGACAAACTTACTCAAAAGTGACTCAAAGCTAACCTAGACAAAACTTAACATTTGAAGCTTGATGGCAGTACATGACCAATACTTGAGGGTTTCAAATCCTGCGATAACCACCTGTGTTTCTTGAAAGCCAATGTACCATCAGGCTATATCAAAATGCCAATGTAACCAAACAAAAAGATGCCTCCTTGATTGATTCCCTTGATCATATCCTCTAGACAACAATAGATGCTTGCAACTGGGCATCCAAAAACATAGTTGACCACGATCTCCTTCATCACTGAATACTGCAATAATTAATTTCACTGATGACTGCAATAGATTTTCCACTGGATCCTGAAAAACATGAAGCTTTACCTCCTTCTGATGTAGAAGAAACAAGGCACCTTTTTCTCTTGATTCTGATCTTTCTTCATAATGTATCTCCGTAAGAGTGTGTTCCTAGTCTTCAAAAAAATTTGAACAAGTAGGTGAGCAGATTTCCTCTTGAAAAAACATTTCAAAACATGAGACATAGGAAGAAGAATCAGAATGAAAGTTCTAAATGCTCTGGTCTTCTGTAGTCTGAATATATTGTTGATCATCTTCATATGATATGACAACCAGATTGTCATGTTTCTTATCACATTCATCAATCATAAGAGAAAAAACTTCAGATGGTTCTTGAAACCCAAAACTGACATTTCTATCATCTACCAAAGACTCATCCAGAGAAACGTTTTCACTTACTTGAACAAAGATCTCATCTTGTTTTTCATAAAGGGAATGGATTACCTCCTCGTGAAGACTTTGTTCTGATAGGATGGGAACACTTAGGTCTATAACTCTGTTTTCTTCATTTGAGGTGGCCTCAATAATATAAATCTCCTTTATGCGATCTAGAACAACATATTATTCCTCATCACATTTTAACTCCAGGTCTAGTTTGACTTTATCACTATTTGAGATTGGAACATCATTTTCCCGCATACCATCTTTCATTTCAATCATATCTGAAGTAAAACCTTGTCGTCCATCATTTTTAATTGTACAAAGATCTTCAGCCTGCTGATCTTGATACGTATCCTCTGAGATTTCTGTATGCTGCTGAAACAGATTTTCATACAGTGCTTCCATGGTTTCTTCATCCATGAATTCGTCATCTCCATAAAAACTCTCAAGATTTTCACTGAAACTATGAGCATGTTTGCAACAATTTTTCACTAATATTAAAGATGTTCAAGATTATTTATACTTTTCAAAGAATATTGTATGAAAATCTTTCAAACAATAGATACAAGTGGGTGGCAAACTTTCATACCAAGATCGAGCTTCATCTTCCATAGTAGCCATGAACATCTTTGTCAAGCAACCTTTAGGAAAGTCAATCTTTAATTTATGCACATGTATGTGAAATCTCACCAGATGGAGAGCAACATCATTACTATTCACATTTTTGAACATAGGCAAATTTCTTTGCCAATCCACCTTGGGCATTTTATTTGGGAAACATGGAATGTGATCTCGGCTCATGGGAGCATACCTCCTTGAACACTTTCCATCTTAAAAAAAATCTTAAATATACCGATATTTTTGCAGTGGAGTCACCATGAAGGATTGATTTTCTGGATCTTTCAGTGAATGGAGTTGCCAGGTGAATGATTCAGCCTTCATATGTATCCAATTGTTGTTCACCATCCACATTTAGATATGATACTTTGTCATTCTTTACTGGGGAGGATATTACTGTTAGCCTCTCTAAAATAACAATAATAAATCTAAAATAATAAATTAATTAATTAAATATTCCTAGTTAGGAATATGTGCCTAACTGTTGGGTTGTTCCTCAAATATTGGAGTTTGTTTAGGAACTCCTATCTTGGTGGGTTTTTGGTGAGAAATTATCTCAACCAAAAGAGTCTAAGATAGCATGGACTATCTTCTCTCATCTATTTAAATTGTAAATTAAATTCTTTTAATAAGAGAGATTACATGAGAAAGCCATGAAGCTTCTGCCTTTTCCACCAATGTTTTGTCTTGATTTTGTATCTATGTTTTCTGCAATATGTTTCTGAGTTATTTTAATTTGTATCATGTGGTATCAGAGCTTAACGATTTTACTCTTTGGGATTGAGAGACTCTGAGTACATGAGGCATTGGGCCTTATGGAAATATTTGCATAAGGAGTGGCATATATATCTTTTTGGAGTAAACCATCAGCGTGAACCAGCATCGAGTAGCGTGGAGCGTGGATGTTGTGACCTGTAGACTTGTTGCAAGATTTGTGGTATCAAGTGGCATGGATAGAGAAGCATGATTTATGTGTTGACCATCACCAGATCTCAATTCTATTCAGGTAAATCTTTGGTTTAGCAGAGAAAATTTTTAGTAAATATTAAGGGTCGCCTTATAGAGTGAAATTGCATCTGCAAGAACATTGAAAGTCTAGTATTTTAGGCACACAATATCATTTGCAAAGTCCTGTAGTGGCCTTACAATAGAATCTAATTTGCTAAACACACCATACTTCCACTCAATCCTGTAATTTGTTAGAAGAGTGAAATTTGCAAGTTTTCCATGTTCCGAATCCTCCTCAAGGTCTTGTGTGTTGAGTGCCGCTCTCCATACACTTCCGTCATATCATACGACAACATCTATTACTGGGCCCTTGTTTTCATAGAAATCCGCTTGTTTATGAAGATAATAAACTATGTTTTTAAGATCTTTACGTTCTTTCTGTGGTTCGCTACAGAAAATAGAAAGCATTTGATTCAATTTTGCACCGTCATCATAAAATCAATCAATCAATGGAATTGAAAACCTCTTGCCGTAAAAATTGATGGCAGAGAATGAAAAAAAATGGTCATAAGTGCATTGATCCCTGAGAATTAGATGAAAGCGTTTGCAGTATGAAGGGCCATTCAGATGTACAGAGATCGAATTCTGTAAAGAATTAAAGTTGCCTCCACCTACAATTGGGTGAGAATACAAGCACGAGAAGCAATAATAGTTAACCAACCAAGAAACGCTGTCATATCAAGTCAAGAGCAATAGTATTGTAGTGTTGGTACGTGTTTTTACAAACCGTGACTGTAGGTTTGCGTTTTGGATTGAGTACGTGTTTTTCAAATGGAAAGGTGTTGCTATCTCTGCAACATTGGACATTAATGATACCACAGCCATGCCGTGGGCTTTACGCATGGTCTAGCTTTGATTGCATAAAGCGAACAGTAAGGAAAAAATTTGGCTGCATGCTGGAGTCGAAACCTTGACCAGTAACTGCCACCATACATGCTCTAGTTTCAACCCGCACCCTTCAATTCACAAAAAATTTCCTAATCTTTGTCATTGTATGTGTAGATAACAGTCATGGCACACAGATTTTGTCTCAATCGCCTGCTACTTTGTAGCCTTACACTATGTGAAGTTATTGTTGAGATTGGCGTTTCTGCTTGGTATTGTTGAGATCGGCGTTTCTGCGTTTCTGATGAAGAGGAATTCAACATTGAAAAGTTGTAGCTTAAAATAAAATTGAATATTTAATGCAGTTGAATGCATCATGCATCAAAGTGTTGCAAGCGCAAGATGACTTGGTTGGTTCAATGAAGGAATCTGCAGGAAAGGAAATTCTATAAAATTCTTCTCTTTCTCGAGAATAGTTTTCACGTTCTAATAGTCAATGTCTTCCAACCTCACTTCTCAAGTTACATATTGAGTACTATATGTAGCACCAAAACCAAATACCACACCAGCACTATTGAATTTAGTGAGCGCCATCCCTTAACTTCTCTTGAAGGACTTCGAGACTTCGCTGAATGATGCAGTGTGCATAACAAAGCGGTAATTCTCTGCCCATTATAAGAATTGAAGTATTTGAAGATTACATTAAAAAGTTCTTTGAAGAGTATTTGAATGTAAATTCACCTTTCGAAAATTACTTCACAATGTTCATTCCATTTTTTTTTAATGGAAATTATGTAAAAAAAGGGCATGATTATAGTGGCTCTTTAAATATTGATTGGGGAGAGATAAGAAATGGCAAAAATATTTTTGTGAGGAGAGTCATAAGGGTGAAGATTGTCATTGACTTTGAAATAAGAGTGATTCTTTTGTAATTTTTGGAGACATAAGGTGATTTAATGCATTTTGGAGAGATAAGTGTCTTATTTGGAGTGATAAGGGAAAGTTGTTGTAATTCAAAGTATTGTTTTCCTTTGAGAGAGATCGTGTCACTATCCAGTCAGATTTTGAGGGCGCATTGTTTCAAAGGGTTATCAGCTTGGCATTATCATTGCTCCAGATGATGTACTCAGTGATTAATAAATATATCATTTTTTTTTTTTTGTTGATGTGTCCTAGATCCGCTCGAAATTGAATAAGGGGATCTTAGGTACACCATGTGTGTTTGATGGCACATGTTTTTTCTTTTGGATTCATGTTGTTGCTTTTTTATCTGTGTCTAGTTGTGACACATCAATAATTTCATCACATACATGAAATTCAATATCAGCAAGACATAACAAAATAGCTGCAAGATCAACACTTGCATCTGCACAAATCGAAGATTGTCTACATCAGCATTTTAAATCAACAAGCCAATTCACTTAATCAAGTTCATGTACCTGCACACTCAAAATTCTACATCATTGTTGTTATACATTATTTTCAAAACTTGTAATCAAAGTTATGTTAATCATTAAAAATCCATTATTAATGAATTTTTAAGAAGACAAGTGAATTCATTATTTTAAAGTGAATCATTGTAGGCTTTCTTGGGTGCATTGTCGACAGTGTTCGACACCCTTCCTTTACACAAAATCAATTGAGTGCATGAGTTTTTTCAAACAAGAAACAAGTTTAAATCTCCAAGCGAGCGTGATTTCAAGCATTTTGCGTCAAGACAGTACAAAGATCAAACCATCAAGCAAGCCAGAGTGAAGTTTATTGCAGCGACTATCAAAAGCAACCAAACAAGTTCAACTCTGACATCAATCACCCAAGTTGACATCGACATCAAATGAGTGTGGTTATTCATTCAAGTGAGCATGAATTCATCAAGTAATTCAAGTGAGCGCTTAAACAAACATGATCGTCATCAAGCGAGCATGAATTCCAGAGTTTAAGCAAAAAAATTCTACAATTCTAGCAAATGTTCCAATCCAGTGCAATCAGTAACCAATCAAGCGAGCGTTCCATTCAAGCCACATTCAAGAGAGCCTGTCATTCAAGTAAAACAGTTCAAAGTACAACATCTACAACAAGAAAACCTTATTTCAAGTGCGCAAGTTCAGATGGCGCAACATATTCAGTTGTTAAACATTCTTCACAGTTTGATGATCTCCAGCAATGAAGACATGGTGCATGTCACTAAAGAAACTCTTACTGATCTTTCACGGCATCTACAAAAAACACATGAAACTATTGATTTTATTCAGCTCGAGTCACAACTTCAAAGGATTGAATTGCAACAAAAGAGTGATACTTTCAAGTCTTTGAACCATCTAGATGATAAGTCTCTCATTCCAACAGCTTCAAGTGTCAAAGTTGTTCCAGATCCAATTTCTTCCAAGCCCATCATCAAGCCCTGGGAAGAACTTTAGAATAACAAGAATTGACAAGGCTTAGGATATGTCCAAGATGACGCCAACTTACATATTCCCGATTATTCCAAGCCCATTTAGTTCGTCAGTGCGAGATTTCTTGAACAGATCCCCTCAGCACATTCAGAGAAAGTTACAGACAACCACCAATGCACGCAACCCAAAGTTGCAGAAAAACAAAATTCCACACAACCTGAATTTGAAGTCAAACCGAAATGTTCTCATTTTCAGAGAACCGGTCATATGGAAGATCAGTGTTTTGATCTCCATCCATGTTTCCATTGTGGCAAGTGAAATCATTCCTCAGAAAAATGTCGCAATCAACACAAATCAGCTAGATTGAAGATACATTATGAATGGATCGACTCTTGGGAATGGTCATCCACAGTTAAATGATTGCTTCATTTCTACAACCGCATTCTAACACACATAGTGCAGCCAACAGTGAAAATATGATGGTACTCTCATGCAGTTGAATGGGGGAGTACAACAGTGTAAAACTCCTACACCTGAAGGGGGGGAGTCCAAGAATACTTTCCAAGAGAAGTGTCTCTCCTTTCAGTTGAAAAAGGGGGGAAAATGTCAATGAAATTGATAGTGGTTGTTAGACTGAAAGTCTCGACAAAACGAGCAAAAGCAGCCAGTGGGCATCTTCAATAGCTAGTGGGCATCATCAACAAATTTTCCAGTGGGCATCAACAAATTTTCCAGTGGGCATCAACCAATTTCCAGTGGGAATCAAAAATTTTTCCAGTGGGCAGTCGACAAAAAAGAAGCAGTGAATAGTTTTCAGCACAGCAAAAGCAACAATGAGTTGTTTTTGACATCATCAGCCAGTGGGCTTTGAAAAAGTTTTGTTAGTGGACAAAGGATGCTTCTTTCATGCAAAGAACAGATGGATCCTTTTGCAACTTGGCACTTGATGGAGTTTTCAAGAAAAATTTAGACATGAATCAGACATACAACTGACTCATGGTCTCTTCAGATTGTAGTTTTTCAACATCCAGCTTTGGCAGTTTTTCAGGCAATGTTTTTTTGGGGATCAACATGAGAACTTGGAAGATGGTTCCTCATTCTTATTTTGGTTTTTTCATTGAAGGGGGGAATTTTAGCCTCTCTAAAATAACAATAATAAATCCAAAATAATAAATTAATTAATTAAATATTCCTAGTTAGGAATATGTGCCTAACTGTTGGGTTGTTCCTCAAATATTGGAGTTTGTTTAGGAACTCCTATCTTGGTGGGTTTTTGGTGAGAAATTATCTCCAAAAAAAGAGTCTAAGATAGCATGGACTATCTTCTCTCATCTATTTAAATTGTAAATTAAATTCTTTTAATAAGAGAGATTACATGAGAAAGCCATGAAGCTTCTGCCTTTTCCGCCAATGTTTTGTCTTGATTTTGTATCTATGTTTTCTGCAATCTGTTTCTGAGTTATTTTAATTTGTATCAATTACTGGGGTGATCAGTATTTTGTTTTGAATAATTCCCCAGTATGGTCGCCAGAAACTTTAGCACCTGATTTGAACCTTAGGCTGAAGGAAGGAAAATTAGGGTAACCTTCAACCATGCTCAACCTTGTAGCTAGCCCTACAAGGTCAGGAGAGGGCTCTCTCCGTGAAAAAATATTCAATGAAGTATATGAAATAAATTGATATTAGGCCAGGTATAAAGGTGGGAAATGTTTTATAAATTTCACGGTTGTACAGAGAAGATGGGGCAGTTTGAAACTGGGGAATTAAATCATGGATACAGGGTATTTCATGGGGCAAGGTAGGTAGGAAATTTTATCAATTAAGTTTAAATAATGATGGGATGGTAAGACTGGTGAGGAGTTGAAAATGGCATAGGAGATGGATCCTTTTCAAACAGAAGAAAAACGCAAAATATTGAATGATTTCCCAAGGGAGAGCATTAAAAATGGATTCTACCTATCTATCTTGAAAGCATTCAACCAGAAATGTTTATGAAATATATGGTGAACATAAAAAATTTACATATGAACATAAAAGGAAAGAACAAATGCTAAAATTCATACCACATGGATCCCACAAATCAGAGCTGCATATCTTTATTAATTCCCTATCAAACTGTTACAATGGAGCGCAGAGGGTCCTCCTTGTTTTCCGAAACTATTTCCACACTATTTCACTACTAACTGCTTACAAATGATTCAAAATTACATTAAATAGATAGGAATTGAGGGAGATTGATCCAAAGAAAAAAGGAGTTGTTTTACCAACTTAGAATTGAAATCTGAACATAGGAAAGAGACCAACAATCAGCCCCTGAAAAGAAGGAACAACAATACATTTTTTACCATCTTGAAGATTTGCAATTGCTCCAACAAATGAGAAGAAGAAACTGTAGAACCAATCCCCTTTAAATCATTGGTTAGGAAATAGTGACGATTCTATGTCTGTATTTAGCTCTCGGCCTTTGACTGTTGCTCTATTTTTCTCTTTAAAGAATAACCAACTTTTTAAGAAAACGCCAAATTAAAATGAAATTATGCCTTTTAGTGAAGAAAGGACTCGTTTTGAATGAGAAAGAGCAAAAGGAAAGGAGGTGGGTCCGAATCACAATCATAATCGGAGGAGGGGAGGGAGTATCCCATAAGGGAGAGAATGCGATTTGGAAACCTGCGATTGCAATTAGTGTATAACGGGAAGGGGGCAATCGCAATCGCAATCGGGGACCCGAGAGTAAATAGAAATCGGGGCTAGGGCGGGTGTATTACACAATGGGATTTTGCTGATTGTGATTGGGGATAAGCGATGGGGTAATACAATAGATTAGGGCTAATAAAAACAATGTCCGACGATAAATATCCTTTGAAAACAAACAAAAAATGATTTTTTTTTCTTTACAAAGGAAAAACCCCTTTTCATTACAAAGGGTGGAAGAATTTAAGGTGGGGCCCAGTCAACAATTGCAATCGGGAGATCGGAGGAGCGAGGTCGTAAGTTTTAAGAATTGCAAAGTCGTGATGCGATTGGTCAGAGGTGGATTTATTTAATCGCATCGGGGTAATTGGGGAGGGGCAAATCAGTGGGGGTTGTCGGGACATGCGATTTCGGTGATGCAATCGTAATATGGGTCGTCGGATCGTTAAGGAGATCTACGGTCGGGATCTAATTGGGTGGGGTCAATCAGGGCTATGCATTTTAATGTTGTGATTAGATCCGGGGGGGGAGGGGGAGGTTTTATAATAAAAACTTAGAAATTTTATGAAAATGTAGAATAAGGGACAAATGGAAAAGGGGAAAGGTTAGGCTATAGGGGACCTTTGTTTATTTAGGCACAATTTTCAATCCAGGAGTCAGTTCTGAGCATATAATATACCATTGGAAAGATCTTTCTAGGATCTTTCTGATGGACATGCTTAGAACATGATTTTATAATGAAAATGTTGTGGAAAAGACCTTTGAAAAACATACCTGACAAGGACAACCACCAGTGGAATAATTTTATATCATGACCTAATGGAATGATTGAAAATTTCTTCAGAATGGGACACCTAAGATTCACATGCAAATGTGTTTTGATCCCTGGTGGAAGTATGCAAATACTGACACTAACAGGAGGTATGATTTTTTGTTGATCTATTAGATTTATTGGGTCCCTTTACCTAATTTGTATCTATTGTCTTCTAAAATTCAGATTTCTGATATAAGGACCTCCCTATGGCTCTATTACAACTAGCCTCTCTAAAAAATTAATTTTCACCATCATATTCTCCATAGATTTTACCAAACTGCCCATATTAATGTCAAATTATGTATAGGTTTCCTCCTTGGTTTCCACCCTCTTTTCAATTTTCATTTTTCCTTTCTCGGCAAACGAATTTTCTTTTACAGTGACTTCAATATTCTTCATATCTTCCAAGGTAGTTGAGCTTCTTTCTCTAATTAGTTGGTAGGCCATATTAAGACCGAATCCATTGAAATAGAGAAGCTAGGCCAAACCTGGTGGAGGATTTATTTTTGTTGGGATAGCATTGTAAACATTGTTGAATCTATTTGAATAATCTTGGACTGGTTCATATAGAGCTCTCCTCAAATTTTCATACTCTGCAATAATTTGAAGCAGATTCTTTTTACCTCCCACTGAGAAAGAAAAATTTGATGAAATTGTTGAAGATCAACAATATCTCCTATTTTCAACCCCATGTACGATTTCCTCACTTCTCCTGCCAATATTTGAGCAAAAAAACTTAAATTTACATCATAATCACCAACTTCTTCAATATATTCAAAATTATTCATTTTTTCTATGTGTTGTTGTGTTGTAGTAGGCCCCTTGCCATAAAATAGAGGTATGCACTATGAATGATTTAGTGGCATATAATTCAATGGTTCTTGAAAAACCAATGGGGAATAATGAGATGCTATGATTTTCATATTAGAGGAAGATGTATTTATTGTTTTGCTTGATGATGAGGGAGGCAAAGGTGGTGAAACTCTGAGCTTTTGAGTTATTGTAAAGGGATGAGCATAGACAATAGATAAAAGAGGAGTAGAACAATGTGCGGGAATCAAAGGAAAAGTAAATGAGGGAACATAAGAAGTAGTGATAGTCTGCTGAAATATGGATGTCTTTTCATTAGCCTTGTGCAATTGATTGCCCAAGTTCTCAAGTTTTTGAATCCATTGTAAAATGTATTTATCACACCTTGAAATGCCAATTTTCTGTGTTGGGATATATTGTATTAACTTAGATTCATCAGTTATTGTTTCAGAAACAAAGGTCTCAGATTTAGATATAAACAAGTGATCCTCAAATGGAAAATCAAATTCGATATCCTCAACTGCTATAATGCTTTTAGGAAGGGAGTGAGACCTATGCAAATGATCGTTACTTTTTCTTTATAATAAATTTCTTCAAACTTATTCTTTATAATAAATTTCTCAATATAACTCACAACTTTCAGGGGATTAATATTTGGATGTGATCTTGTATGGATCTTTCTAGAAGTCAAATTTACAAGAAAACTTATCACAACTAGGTTTAAGGACAATTTTTAGGTGAATATTTCAGCCTAATGATTCCTAACTGTCTGTCACCCATAGGAACTAGGTTTAGTCTTTTCAAATCAAGTTTTTTACCAGGGAAGATTTAGAATTTGATTTCCCTATTATGGTCTCCAGAATGTTAGCACTCTATGATCTCACTAGGCTCAAAAAGGAATCCAATAGGTAACCACAGACCACTTTAGGCTAGAATATAGTGCTTCTAGCCTGGAGAGGGCACTCCCACTAGGGTTTCTTAACAAATAGGATATTCGGTTAGGTAGTAAGCTCAAAAAAGGTTTTTATTTTAGAGATATGTTGAAGAGAAAAGGGGAAAATACATTAGGCTTGGAAGAAATCATTTTACATAGACTATGAAGAGGAGGAAGAAAATGAACAAGAAACTTCAAAAGAAGAGGATATACACCAAGAACCAACCCTAGAAGAAGAAGAAATTAGTCTGACCATATCGTGTAATGCCTTGGTAGGAATTACCGCACCTCAAACCCTCAAGATAGAAGGAAATATCAAGAAGAAAAGACTAGTAGTGTTGATTGATTCGGGTAGTACCCATAATTTTATTCATTGTAAGGTAGCCAAGGAATTGAATTGTTTCCTATACCTAGAACCATAATGTCAAGTGATGGTTGCAAATGAAGGAAATATAAATTTCTTTGGAAAATATCATAATACCAAGCTAACCATGGGGGAATATGTATTTAATAGTCCAATTCTTTCCATTTTAATGGGAGGTGCTGATGTTGTACTAGGAGTATAATGGTTACAATCTTTGGGGACGATATCTTTTAATTTTCAAGAACATCTCTTGAAAAATTTTCTGAATGAATGGAAATCAAACTACGGTGTATCACAGGGAAGATGGGAAAAATAGTAAGCTCTAATGTCATGACAAATATTTTGAAGAAAGAACAACGAGGCATAATTTCACAATTATGCTCATTAGAAGTTCCAACATCAAAATCATCTATTTCTCCATATCTCCAAAAATTCTTGGACAATCATTCCAAGGTGTTCGAAACTCCCAAAGGACTCCCATCTATTCTTCATCATGATCATGCTATTCATTTGATTCTGGGAAGTGCTCCTCCAAACATCAGGCCTTATAGATATCCTTAGGTCTAGAAGAGAAAAATTGAACGTATGTTTGCAAAAATGTTAGAGGCTGGTATAATTCAACCTAGTCAAAGTTGTTTCTCTGCTCCAGTAGTATTGGTGCATAAGAAGGATGGATCATGGCACATGTATCAAAATTATAGGGAGCTCAGTAAACTCAATATTAAAGATAAATTTCCCATTCCTATGATTGATGAATTATTGGATGAATTACATGGAGAAATTTATTTTACCAAGTTGGATCTTTGTTCAGGATATCATCAAATTAGAATGAAGACTGAGGATATTCCGAAAACAATATTTTGAACTCATGAGGGTCATTATGAATTTTTTTCCATGCATTTTGGCCTTACCAATGCACCTTCTACATTTCAAGGGTTGATGAATTCCATTTTCAAACCCTTCCTTAGAAAATGTGTGCTAGTATTTTTTGATGACATACTAATCTACAATAGGTCTTGGAAGGATCATCTTCAACATGTTGATAGGGTGCTCAAACTATTGAAGGAGAGATAGCTATATGAAAAAACATCCAAAATATTTCTTTGGAGTACAAGAGGTGGAATATCTGGGTCATATTGTATCTCACGAGGGTGTTAAGGTAGACCCTAAAAAAATCAAATCCATTAAGGAATGGAATGTTCCCACAACCATAAATAAGTTGGGAGGATTTCTCAGGTTGACAGGGTATTATCGCAAGTTTGTTAAGAATTATGGAAGAATAGCAACACCACTAACAACATTATTGAAGAAAGATGCATTTTCATGGACTTCTGAAGCAACTAAGGCCTTTGAACATATTAAAGGGACAATGTTCCTAGCACCAGTCTTAGCTACGCCAAACTTCACAAAAACCTTTATTGTGGAATGTGGTGCCTTAGGAAATGGAATTGGTGTTGTTTTAATGCAAGATGAAAGACCCATTTATTTTGAAATTCATCCAATCAAAGGAAATTATTTACAGAAATCTATTTATGAGAAGGAAAGGTTGGAAATACTACATGAACTAAAGAAATGGCGACATTACCTAATGGGAAGAGATTTGAAGGTAAAAACTGATCATTATAGCCTTAAACACTATTTGGAAGAAAGACTATCTTTAGAATAGCAACAAAAATGGGTCACAAAGATGTTGCGTTATGACTTTGAAATCATATACAAAAAAGGGAATCTAAATGTTGTTGCAAATGCACCCTCAAGAAAGGAAGAAGAGGTGGAAGCATTGCTTTGTTCCATTTCTATTATCCAACCATATTGGGTAACCGAAGCAAGGGATGAATGGAAGAAGGACAAAGAAGTGTGGACACTCATTCAAAATTTTCAGCAAGATCCTAGTACATCTGATACATTTAGTTGAAAAAATGATTCCTTATGGTACAAAGATCGCTTATATATTTCAAAGAATTCCTAACTAAAACAAAAGATTCCTTTGGAATTGCACACTTATCCTTTAAGAGGACACTCAAGATTTTGGGATTGCCTTAAAACAGATATTCAAAATTTTTTGGTGGAATGTTTGGTTTGCCAGCAAAATAAAGTTGAGACAATTAAGACCCTGGGTCTTCTACAACCTTTATCACAGGTATACCTAAGTCCGAAGGAAAGAGTGTCATCATGGTGGTAGTTGAGAGACTTAACAAGTATGCACACTTTTGTGCATTATCTCATCCATTTAAAGAAAGTACATTCACTACTGCATTTATGGAAAAATTCAAAAGCTACATGGAAACCCAAAGATTATTGCAAGTGACAGAGATCCCATTTTTACTGGAAATTTTTGGATGAAATTATTTTCTTGTTTGGGTGCTCAAATAGCTCATAGCTCATCTTGTCATCCTCAATTTGATGGTCAAACTGAGATAGTAAATAAATTTCTGGAAGGATATCTTTGTTTTTTTGTATCTGATAAGCAAACACAATGGGTCAAGTGGTTACCTCTTGCTGAATGGTGGTATAACACTTCTTTCCATACTGCAACACAATTGACCCCATTTATGGCACTTTATGGATATCATTCACCGTCCATCCACTACAAGAAAAAACCACATTGGTGAGGGTCATGCTTGTGATGGACCTTTATGGTCTGTCACCAATGTCACATATGGTGACGGTCCTTAAAAAACTGTCACTATAAGTGTATATAGTGATGGTCCTTTATGGTCCATCACCAAAGAAATTTTAAATGACACTTTTGGTGAGGGTCGTTAAAGGCCCATCACTAATTCTTTCTTTGGTGACACTTCTAGTGAAGAAATTTTAATGACCCTCACCAATGCTCATTTTTTTACTTTTGGTGACGGTCAAAAAATGTTTGTCATCATTGATAATTAAAAAATTTCCACTGTAAATGTATATAGTGATGGTCCTTTATGGTCTGTCACCAAAGAAATTTTCAATGATACCTTTGGTGAGGGTCGTTAAAGTCTCATCACTAATTCTCTCTTGGGTGAAACTTCTAGTGACGAACTTTTAATGATTGTCACCAATGCTCTTTTTGTTACTTTTGGTGACGATCAAAAAATCTTCGTCATCATTGATCATTCCAATGAGTTTTTGATGACGCTATGTTCCTGTTAATATAGTTTTTGTCAAAATATAACAATTTAATGCCATTATTGTGAAGTATTTTTTATAATATGTCCAAGGCCATAATGGTTAGGGTTAGTCAATTTTTTAAGAAGTATTTAGTGTGTATTATTTCCCTCAAGTAATGACTTGTCGAATAGAGATTTCGTATGAGTCAACACAGCGTATCTACACTATTATGTTTACCATTCAGAAAATTTTCAGACAAAGTTCCATTATCGTGTGTAGAAATAATATTATTTAATACATAATCAAGCTCTGGCAATTCTATTAATGAGAAAGACCTAACACTCCTCAACAATTTGGGCACACCTTAAATTAATGCTTTGGCACACACTAACATTTCTTAGCACCCCACATGCCTTGGAACATATTTGTACCTAGAACATCTTGTGATGACACTGGCACCCAAGTACATGGTGGCATGCACTAGCACAACATGGAACTCTCCTACCATGTGTTGGCATGCTGCATATAGTCCCTAGCACGCCCTGGAACACCTTGGTTGAATGCATTGACATACATTAGCACTTGGAACACAATGCCACTTGACATGTATTGGGACCTATTGTTAGTGTGCCTAGCATGCCCCTTTTCAAAAAGATAAAGTCCTGACTTATTAACCCTCTTATTGGTTCTTCCTTTTGCTGTCTTGACACATATTGACATACCTTGGCACCCTGCACCACATCCTTAGCACCTAGCATGTATTGGCATATCTTGGCACTATTAATTGGCACATGATATAATTAGCACTCCCAAGCACACTTTGGGAATTCTTGACATGCCTTGATATTCCCTAGCATGCCTTACCAATGCTTAGCATACCTTGTCACTCCCTCCTTGGCATGAAAACTAACACTCATTAACACTAGTCTCTGGAACACGTTCCTCATATTCATTAACTTCCATGAATTTTTACCTAGTGCTCCCTTAATGTTTTTTCCTAGTACTCCTGAACACTCATCAACATGCATTATCACTCTCTAGCACACCTTAGAACTTTTCAACATTCTGTTTCACTTCATAACATGCATAACATTCCCTGACACATATTAGCACTTGGCACGTGTTGGCGCTTGGAAAGTATTAGCATGTATGAAATTGTTGAGATGCCTCTGGTATGATTTGGCATGGTTTAATATTAAATTTACTTGTGATGATCAATTGTTGGAAAGTATATGAGAAGAAACAAAAGAATACTTGGCACTTAGAATGCACTAAGACTTTGCACTTGGCACCTATTGCTGCCTAGTGTTGGTGTGCCTAGCATGCCCCTCTTAGAAAAGGTAAATTGATGACTTATTAACCCTCTTATGTGTTCCTTTACTTGTAGTTTAAATTTTTTCTCCCTTTTGTTGTCTTGATAGTCCCTCACACACATTGACACACCCATGCACATCTTGGCATGCCTTATCACTTGGCACATCTTAGAATGTTTGACATGTATTCCCAATATCTGGCACATCAAGGGGGTGAAGAGAGATGTAGTCCTAAAGTAGGTCAAGTACAAGGGTCGAGTAAAGGTTGCTAAAGGGAGGTTATGATCATCCTCCAAGAGCAAGATCATCATGTGAGGGTTCAAAAGTATGTTGCATACATTAATGGTCAATATGATGACCATTAATTAAGTCATGATGACCAAGTTAGCTCAAGAAATTCGAGTTGAGGGTATAAGATGAGCCATCTAGAGGATTCTAATATTTTTGGGGTCCAATTGAAGTTGATGCATTAGTGGGGTGCAAGTGTAATTAACTCAATTGAATGAGTTAAAATTAGTTTAACTAGTTCTAATTGAGTGATGAGCTAGTGAGAGGTCAATTGAATTAAATTAGATCTAATTCACAATGAGTGATCAATCAGATAACTGATAATTCGCTATTAATAGTTGCATGTATGTCAATTTCAAGGAATACCCAGTTGAGACAGAGGTTAAAGGGAACATAACTATCATTTGTATTCAGAGAAAATTTCCAATGTGCAATTATAAAGTCATTGGGATGCCATGATGAATTGCACAATCAAGGAAGACTGCTTTTCATATTTAATATGGATTTAATTCCTTAGGAATTGCATGAGCAATGTAGGCTAAAGTAAGGATGAGAATTGGATAAGTACTAGACCGAGTTTGCCTAGATCATCAGGAGACAATTGACAGAGTGCTGGAGAATCTCGTGAGAGATGAAGCATTGTATTGTTTCATGATTCCTTGACTTTATACACAATAGAGATAGAGGGGTTTTGAGCAGTTTCTTTCCCCAAATATATCATGTTGTTGTGTGATTGATAATTTATGTCTCTTACTTATATGTCATTGTGTGATCGTGTTTTGTTTCTGCAAATTGTATTAAGGATTCAGTATCTTCTTTTAGTATATTACAAGATCAGATTGAATCTCGTTGGTTAGATTTTCTACATGGTATCAGAGAAGGAATTTTTTGGGTGGAAAGTTTGCAGAGAATATCTGAAGACTTTGGTGTAAAAATTTCAAAAACAAATATAATATTTGGATTCCTTGCGAAAATCTACCCAAATGGTAAAAATAAATAAATAAATAAATAAATTGGTCGAATCAGAGCTCGGATGAGGGAGATATCATCGATTTAAAATCAAATCTTTTTTAGAAAATTTTTGTAACGTCAAGACAATTACACTGTGCACGACTCAATAACCTATATGCACTTGAGGTACTAGATGAATGCAAAGCTTTGAGGAGAAAGGCATAAGTTATAGACTTGGTGGTTTAGAGGGAGCATAAATTACCTCTCAACATGCATCCTGATGAGAAGCAGTCTCAGAAGGTTGTGGAGTAGGTACCACAATTGGAGAAATAGAGAGGATACTGAGTGGAAGCGTCCACTCAAGCAGAGACCTCCATGAAGGGGGAATTTCGAGCAAGATGGGAAGAGGGAGCAGCCATACCTTGAGGTGTAAGGTGGGGTGATGTGTAGACATAATCCCAAGATAAGAAATTTGGGCAAGGTCCATTGAGATGGCATGTCTCATGGATCAAACCTAGCTATGAGGAGCCGACAGTATAGCAGTAGTAGGAAGGATCAGTTAGATTGAGGTAGTCAGATGTCAGCAAGATAGAAATTAGAGTGACAGATGTCAAATACTGGAGCAGATATCAGAGTTAGGAATAGTTCAAAGGGCATGGATGCAGATGTCAGTAGCATCGCAAAGAATCTAGTACTAGATAGGTGCAGTAGCTAGCAACAGTTATAAGACTCTGATGACAGATGCATTATACTGATTCAGTTGTTCAGAGGCTATTCAGTTTCAGGATTTGCAGGTGCAAACAACACTAGAGAAGTGTAACATGCAGAAAATTCCAAAGGTACCAGATGGGGATAGATTGAACTCATTTCTTTTTGAGAGGAAGTGTTGAAATTTGTAACAAGAAACAGTGAAATTGGCAACTAGAAAGGACAAAAAAAAATGCACCCACACTGGTGAGGAATTTTGATGTACCAGGAGTGAGGAATGTGAGGCATCTAATGTTTTTTTCCCTTAAATAAATTGGACAATAAATTGTAATTTCATCTCATAACAACTTGTGTCAGTTAACCAAGTCATGATGATTGAGTTAGCTCAAGAAATTCGATTTAAGGTGATCGAGGTGGATATTTGTGGCCACCCACCTATTCCACTTGGGCCCTCGCCATTGTCTCTTTCAGTTTTTCAGTTTCCTTATTTATAGCACAATTTACTATTTTTGTCAATTTTTTGGGTCCTGAACTTCCGGAGCCATTTTGAGGCCCTAAACGACATTTTTTGGGCATGAAATGTTTGGAGATTTCATAGAAATCGCATTAGCAATTTTATTCCTCGGAGAGATATTTCTAACGAGGTATCATATGCATCAAATGAAGATCATCTGACCAAGTTATGACCCTGGGGAGTTGGCTACCCAACTAACCCCAACGGGGCCATAAACGCTTGGTGTTACATCTCCTCGGGTTAGGGTTTTGGATTTTTAGGGTTTTCTCTTATTTTAAATAATAAAAGGCCCTTGATCCTTATTGTAACGCAGTTTAGAGGAACATAACTATCAATTGTATTTATATAAAATTTCCCATGTGCAATTATAAAGTCATTAGGATGCCATGATGGATTGCGCAATCAAGGAAGGTTGATTTTCCTAATTAATATGGAGATAATTCCATAGGAATTGTGTGAGCAAGGCAGGCTAAAGGAAGTCTAAGAATTGGCTAAGTACTAGACTGATTTTGCCTAGATTAGTAGGAGACAATTGGCAGATTGCTGGAGAATATCAAGAGAGATTAAGCATTGTATTGTTTCATGATTCCTTGACTTAATAAAAAATATAGATAGAGGGTTTTGAGAATTTGCTTCCCTAGATACATCTTGTGTTGTGCGATTGATAACTTTTTTCTCTTACTTATATGTGATTCATGTGCGATCGTGTTTTGTTTCCACAAATTGTAGGAAGGATTCAGTATCTTGTTTTATTACATTACAATATCAGATTGAATCCCATTGGTTAGATTTTCTACATGAAATAGAAGAGAGGGTTGATACCATCTTCCCTTTTGGTGGTTAGTAGGCCACAAGGTCTGTGATAAAGACCAACATAAATGGAGGAGGGCTTGCACTGTAATTTAGAGCCATAACAGAAGTCGACGCAAGTGTAATATTGACTGAGTTAACCCTAGTTTGAGGGTCAACATTGAAATCTGAAGTTCATGTCAAGATTCAGTCAAAGAAATGCCCATAATCTATGGATCCATATGAGCTAGGTTGAGTCACTTATGGAGGAAAGAGTCGTGTTTTTTCTCAAGGTGGATATGGTTTTTTCTATGACAATTAGAAGTACATAAGTATAATGCCCTAGTTAGGACAGTTTCCTAGCATGTTTAGTTCATAAGGTATGCCCTTAAGGTTGTGAAATTTTTTTGTAGAAGAAGACAGGTTATGACCCTTAGAGAGAGGTTTATTTATGCAATATAGACCGCAAATCTGGAAGATGGTTTGGAAATTCAGTATGTGTGGAGACAACAGATCCAAAGGAGGGTGGAACTTGACCAGAATATTAAGCATGCAGAAGAAATGTGCCATATGAATAATGGATTGATACGCAGAGGACTTGATTTTGGTGGATTATCCATAGAGTTTTAGATATAGATCTGAAGCAACCTATCAAAAAGTATTCACTGGATTTTTAGTGGTTGATATGTGATCCTAGTTCAGTCATCAACAGATTGTTAGAAGGATGATAATAGGAGTAGTTCATATTTGTTAATATATTTCACAACAAAGATCAAATTATCGATACACAAGAACAATGATTTTGAGAGGACTCAAACCATTGTTAAGTGGCAGATTTGAAGAGCCCTGGATGAAGACAATATTGTGGGCCCTAGATCAGTAAAAATAATTTACTGTGGTTGGGCGGATTGATGGTAGTCCAAGTACCGTTGGAGGGTTGTTAGGTGAGTCTCACAAAAGAGCCCTAACTCTTGTTCTTGTGAAGGACAACAAGAATGGTGGAAGGGCTGGTGTGTGCTCTTTAGATCACCTATAACTCACTCACACTTCCTATCACAATCTCTAAATTGTTCATTTCAATGCATTATTTTCACCTAGTGCTCCCTTATGTGTCCCTAGGACAACATAACACTTCCTAGCATGTGTTGGCACACCATGGCACCTGGCACATCTTGGCCACATGCCACTCGGGGACACTAGCATGAATTAACGCTACCTAGCATACAATGTCACTCCCTCCTTAGCATACCTAGAACTCGCTGACACTCCATGTCACACACTCTTATTCATTCATTTCCATGCATTTTTACGTAATGCTCCCTTGTGTTTCCCTGGAACTCGCTAACACTCAACACACATTAGAACTTGGCACATCTTTGTATGCTTTCCTAGCACTCTAGAATGCCTTGGAAATATCTAACATATCTTTTTAGTCCCTCCTTAGAGAACTTGGAACTCCATATAATTCCTTATAACTCTCTAGCACATATTGGCTCTTGGCACTTAGTGGCACTTAAAAACTATTGGCATTTGTTTGGATGCCTTGGAATTCCTTGGCATGGTTTAAGATAAAATTTATTTGAGATCAATTATTCACAATTAAGAGAGAAGTAATAGAGGATGATTTGGCACTTAAGACAAGCTAAAATATGGCCCTTGGCATGTATTGGCACTAGTGTTGGTATGCCTAGCATTCCCCTCTTGAAAATGTAAGGTCTTGAATTACTAACCCTCATATGTGTTCACTTCTTATCATTTCAACTTGGTATTCCCTTTTGTCACCTGAAACTCCTTGACACACGTTCGCATACCCTAACACATGGCACATTTCGTCATGCCTTAACACATGGCATGTCTTGGCATGCCTGGCATTCAGTGACACTACCTGGCACATATCAACACACCCTAGAACTTGTTTAAATTCCATAGAATTCCCTAGCATGCCTTGTCACTCCCCCCTTGGCATGCTTGACACTTGCTGACACCCCCAACACACCCTCTTATTCATTAATTTCCATTCATTTTCACTTGATGATTTATGTTTGATGAGGTGCATGTCTAGAAAGAGTTCCTTTAGGAGAATAAAAAAATGAACGCAACATTACTGACATAATTAATTGCGAGATTCTACTTGAATGACATTAGGAAACTACACAAGATATTTTAAGAATGACATTTTTAGGGTTTTTTGTTATGGTGTGGGAATGGTAAGAAGTGAGTGGTAAATATGGTGTGTGAATTCTTAGAATACCTTCTCACTATTCCCTCCTTGGCATGACAACTAGCACTCATTTCCACTCCCTCAGACACCCTCATATTCATTCACTTCCATGCATTTTGACCTAGTGCTCCCTTGTGTTGTCCTAGTACTCCCTAACACTCCTCACCATGCATTAGCACTCTCTACTTAGGAATTTCGACATGCCCTGCCACTTCATAGAATGCATAACACTCCTTCACACACATTGGCACTTGGAACATGTTAGCGCTTGAAAAGTATTGGCATGTCTGACATGCATTGAGATGAATTGGTATTCTTTGGCTTGGTTTAATATTAAAGTTATTTGAGATCAATTATTGGAAAGTAGATGAGAAGTAATAGAGAAATATTTGGCACACAGAATGCATTAACACTTGGTACTTGGCACCTATTCACACCTAGTGTTGGTGTGCCTAGCATATCCCTCACAGAAAAGGTAAAATGATGACTTATTAACCCTCTTATGTGTTCATCTCCTTGTAGTTTAACTTGTTTGTCCATTTGTTTCCTTCATCGTCCCCAACACCCATTGTCACACCCTTGCACATATTGGCATGTCCTAACACTTGGAACATCTTAAAATTTTTGACATGCCTTCGCACTATCTGTCACATATTAGCATTCCCAAGCATGCCTTGGAACTCATGCCCTCACAACTATCCTTACTTGGGAACCTTACATTCCCTAGAACACCTTGGCACTCCCTAGATGGCATACCCTCATAGATAGCCTTACTTTTTTTGCAACTTGGGAACCCAACCAAGTCATTAGAAAAAAAATGTTGTGCCCAAACCAAAGTCTCCCTTTATCTGAAATTAATTTGTCTACATCTTATCACAACAACATGCTTCCCTCTTGCAAGTATTATTCTGAACTTCTACTAAAACACTTCATCTTGGCACCTGGAACATCTTGGTCGCATGCTACTCTGGCACACTAGCATGACTTAGCACTTCCTAGAAAACAATCTCACTCCCTCCTTAACCCACCTAGAACTCACTAACACTCCCTTTGTAATGTTACTATTTTTTAGCTCCATCTAAAGGGAACATTATAGTTGGCACATTTTTATTTTGTTTAATAAAATGGGTAAGGAGACCCCTTAACCCCCTTGTGATGAAGAAATAACACTCCTTGTGTGAAAGGAGGAAAAATAAGCAGCTGAAATAAAAACCTAAGGGTGTGAACATGATGAGGATCACCTTGAGTTGGCCATCTTTGACCAAGTCAACAGCGCTGCCTTAGAGGGGTGGCTTGCCTTAGAAGCCAACGCATTTTTTGGAGGGAAAGAATTCAAAAGTGAATGGAAACCCTAATTGTGGGACCTATGGTGAGAGAGAGTTCATTTGCTTCATAAAAGAGAAGATAGAAACTCATTTGCTCAATTTTTGATTCAGAAATTTCGTAGGGCTTGTTGAAGCTTGCACATCCAAGCTATTTAGCAGGATTGTAGTGCTCTTGAGAACTAGGGGTGTTCCCGGTCAGGAATCCCCACTTCTTCCATGGAGTATCTCTTGGAAGAGCGTTGTGATACATTTTCCTCATTCTGGCATTTGGGCCAAGCTCACTCCTTCAGTTGCAGTGTTAGTTCTGTAGAAGAAAAGTGCTGTGTTGCTAGGGTAGTAGTAGAGGAACTCTTATAGCCTTCCTTGGCTTCCTTTTTTTAGTGGAGGGATGATATTTCTTTTGGAGGAGTAGCAGAGAAGAATCTTGGGCTGTATTTCAGATCAGTGGCATCAGGCCACACTCTCACCATCTCTCACAGCGTAGTCCATGAGAGAAACTGCGTTATTTCATGGAGGCAGTGTTGAGGGAGATCCTTGTGCTCATCAGGAGGAGTGCATTTGAGTGAAGGGGATCAGCCCCTTTTCCCTTGAGGGAATTATCAGAGGAGGGCATCATCATTTCAGATCAGCCATATCCTCATGTTCATTTTTTTCCAGTTGCAGTGACATTGTGTTTGTCACTTTGTATTTTATTCGGCATTTCTAGCAATCTCCCTAAGATTGGCTAGAAATTCCATATTGAGCCCATTTTCCACTCTGGGGCTATTTTCTTTGTATCTTGCAGCCACATTTCCATTTTATACATGTTCAAAAGCTGCCTCACTCTTATAGAGTGTGCAGTCACGGTCTTCCGGAAGTCTATGTAGTTGTAGCAACTTCGACATTTCATTGTCTATTCATTGGAGTATGGTTCTAGAGGTTTGAGAGGCTTGTCCCCTCAATCATTTCTTGTATATTAATGCTGAAATCATAATATAATGTTGGTTGTACCATTTCCCTCTTTTGATATATTCAAAATTTTAGAGTTTTAGATTCATGTTTGCATATTGCTGTAGCTCTCTCTTTGAGCTGTTTTATGATGTACCTAGGATGGGGAGGTCTGTTTAGCCCTCCTAGAACTATTTGTTTCATCTCTCTTTCTGCATTTAGACTCCATATTACATGTATAAGAGGATACCAGTGCTATACAGTGTTTTATTTGCATGTAATTCCTTATACATCATTTCCAGTGGAGGATATGCAGTAAATCCTAGCTTGGGGTTATTACCCTTAGAAAATGTTCTATGGACAGAGTCTGTATAGGTCCAGGTAGCCTCTGGAGCTCATCCTTCTTTATGAAGGTGACATATCCAGAAAATTCCCCTGCAGTAAATCTCTGGGTTAGTATATTTTTTTATTATTAATATTCCTGAAAAGGGAATATTATTTGCAGGCTTCATGACTAGTTCCTGAAAAGGAACATTACAGTGGTATCAGAGCATGATCTTGGCTCACCTTGTGCCCAAGATCTTATGCTATCAGAAAGAGGAGCTTCTCTCCAAGGAGAGGAGATTTACAAAGGAGACAAGGAAAGAGGAATGATGGAAGAAGAGGGTTCCCTTCTTCTTTTCCAGAACATGGAGGACATCATTGAAAATCTTGATGAAAGGGAATAGTGGGGAGATTTTCTGAAAAGGTTTGTGGATGGAGAAAACCCTAGTTTTGTCATGATGGGTGTGAGCATTCAGCCACACATGCAGATCCACAGCGCAATACTTTGTCCACTTGCAAGGGGAATAGAGGAAGGAGATGAGACCATTGGAGGAGCAGCGCTGAAACTAAAAGGTATGGCTCATGTTTATTGGTTTGGAAGTTCCATTTTACATTTTCATGCAAATGCAAGAGCACATGAAGCATTCACTAAGGGTTTGATGGAAGAACTTCGTGAAACTCATTGTGACATAAACACAAACACTTTGCATGCATTAGAAAGAAGCAGGAGCGTTTTCACATTGGAAGGATATCCATCAGCACATGGAGGTGAGAAGGGAGCTACTTCTTCCACTAGAGGAGCCCTTGTATCTTTGCAGGGAGTTCCAAATATTTTTACATGTGGGAACAAAGGCACAATTCCGGAGCCCTATGTAGCATTTGCTGGTGATTGTGAGATGGAGGAGGAAGAGAAGGATCAGCATGGAGGGATGATGTGCATTCACCCATATCCATTTCAAAATCTTTCTATACAAAGGAAAGAGGCTACACTGTGTAGAGGAGAGAGGGACAAATCAATCCACTCAAACATGCAGTCTATTTCGGATCATATGTCTCACTTTATGGAGGCATTCCACCTAGTAGGCCACTTGATTTGAAGTTTAAGAGAGGCATCATGCCATTTGGTTCAACACTCATGGATTTCGGAGGGGTGGAGACATTAGAGGGATCCAACATAGTGCAGAGGGTTTGTGGTAAACTCAAGGAGGAGAGGTATCCCCTCTCATTTTTAGTATCACCCATCTTCATCAGTCTTACTGCGCTGATAAATTTTGCTACATGGATTGAGGATGGCTGCTCCAAGGATTTGGAGGGACAGAGGATTCTTCCTTTGAGGAAGGACTCTTTCATGCATTGGAGTAGATGAAGGCCACTCATGTTTACATTGGCCAGGATCGAGAGATTCTTTGGAGGTGATAGTCTCTCATAGAAGGCTCGTTTTCAGAGATCACCATTTATATTTGAGCATGAACAACTGCATGATGGGCATGGCAACAACTTGGAGGATGAATCTTGCATGTGGGATGTCAAAGTAGCAAGAAACAACATGAGGGGATCACCATATTGCAAAACACTAGCGTTGTCTATGAGGAGGACAGATCAGGGCTTCCTAGATATGCACTTGGATGCATACTTTCCTTGGCTAGAGGAGTTCAATTGGGAGGGAATTCATCATGACATCTATCAGCATATGGAGGGATGCATAGCCTGCTTGAATATGGTGGAGAGAGCGTCACAGCCACTTCCCTACTCATTGGAAGTAAGGGGGAATTTTCAATTGATCCATTTTAGCTCAAGAGCTCAAGTACATGTTGAAGAAGGTATAATTTCACATTTTGTATTGTACTTTCCTTCTTTGTTTGAGTAGCATGATGAGTCAAGAAGGGTTGTTCCTTATTGAATAATGTACGAGGATGTATTTGCAACCTTTTGTAACAGATAAATGAAACGTTCTTATGGTGGTTTTTGGAGGAAGCCACATGCTCCTTGGTGTGCACCATTGGCACCAATTTGTATTTTCATGTTCCTATCTTTTGAGATGTGTGTGGAAGAAAAAAAGTGGCTGGGAAAGCACTTGTTATGTATATTTTTGATGTAGGCAAGAGGCTCATTGCATTGGTCCCATGAGAGGAGCAATGACCCACTCTCTAGTTGTCTTGTGACAACTTGTTTTCATTGTATTATGCTACCTTGTATTGCTGATGCTTATATATTCACAGGGAGCAATAGTTGGAGAGTGACTTATATGTTGGGACAGCCAATTGGGAGTAATATTCTCCCCTTTACACATGTTCTATATCGCAAGGGATACCATGGGCAAACCATGATTTCCATATTATTACTTTTCTCTTCTTGTGGGGCAAACCACTTGGAGAGTTTGAAGAGGCATTTCATGGCTGAATATTTTGATGGGGTAGCTTGGGCCACTCTTGGAGGCCACTTGGAGGCCATACCATTTGATCCCAAGGATAGAGGTAGCCTCATATGTACTACAGTGGGAGAGGAGAGCTCCTTGAGATGAAGCAGCAAAACTCTCCATTCAACCCAATTACATCGCACAAAAGCAGGGGCAAGATTTTCATTTGGATGATAACATGGATGAGTGGTTCATAAGTGGGATTATATTTTTCATGCATGTCATCACTCCTACCTTGAGGAGGCCATGTTACAACAAAGAGTTTTCCACCTACACCTTCTCTCTTTTCAGGATGTGCACCATTCCGGCTTGCATGCTTGGGGGAGGCGTTGGAGGACAGATTTAGTACAACATATCTTGAGCAGTGGTGGAGTCTATTAAGGAGTAGGCCACAAGCAGAAAGGGTGGAGAAATTTTGTTCTCTCTATGCAGTTGCTTAAGGAAAAGCAACATGTGGGAGGGGAGGACTATAATGTTCCTAATTTTTAGCTCCATCTAAAGGGAACATTATAGTTGGCACATTTTTATTTTGTTTAATAAAATGGGTAAGGAGACTCCTTAACCCCCTTGTGATGAAGAAATAACACTCCTAGTGTGAAAGGAGGAAAAAAAAGCAGCTGAAATAAACACCTAAGGGTGTGAACATGATGAGGATCACCTTGAGTTGGCCATCTTTGACTAAGTCAACAACGCTGCCTTAGAGGGCTGGCTTGCCTTAGAATCCAACACAGTTTCTAGAGGGAAAGCATTCAAAAGTGAATGGAAACCCTAATTGTGGGACCTCTAGTGAGAGAGAGTTCATTTTTTTCATAAAAGAGAAGATAGCAACTCATTTTTTCAGTTTTTGATTCATAAATTTCGTAGGGCTTGCTGAAGCTTGCACATCTGGGCTGTTTAGCAGGATTTCAGTGCTCTTGAGCACTAGGTGTGTTCCCGGTCGGGAATCCCCACCCCTTCCATGGAGTAGCTCTTGGAAGAGATTTGTGCTGCATTTTCCTCATTCCAAAATTTGGGCCAAGCTCACTCCTTTAGTTGCAGCGTTAGTTCTATAGCAGAACAATGCTGTGTTTCTTTGGTAGTAGCAGAGGAACTCTTAGAGCCTTCCTTGGCTTGCTTTTTCAGTGGAGGGATGCTATTTCTTTTGGAGGAGTAGCAGAGAAGACTCTTGGGATGTATTTCAGATCAGTGGCATCAGGCCACACTCTCACCATCTCTCACAGCACAGTCCATGAGAGAAACTACGTTATTTCATGGAGGCAGTGTTGAGGGAGATCCTTGTGCTCATCAGGAGGAGTTCTTTTGAATGAAGGGGATCAACCCCTTTTCCCTTGAGGGAATTATCAGAGGAGGGCATCAACATTTCAGATCAGCCACAGCCTCATGTTCATTTTGTTCCAGTTGCAGTGACATTGTGTTTGTCACTTTGTATTTTATCCGACATTTCTAGCAATCTCCCTAAGATTGGCTAGAAATTCCATATTGAGCCCATTTTCCACTCTGGGCTATTTTCCTTGTATCTTTCAGCCAAATTTTCCATTTTATACATGTTCAGCAGCTGCTTCACTCTTAGATACTGCATAGTCATGGTCTTCTGGCATTCTGTGTAGTTGCAGTAACTCTGACATTTCATTGTCTATTCATTGGAGTATAGTTATAGAGGTTTGAGAGGCTTGTACCCTCAATTATTTCTTGTATATTAATGTTGAAATCATAATATAATGTTGGCTGTACCATTTTCCTCTTTTGATATATTTAGAATTGCAGAGTTTTAGATTCATGTTTGCATATTGCTGTAGCTCTCTCTTTGAGCTGTTTTATGATGTACCTAGGATGGGGAGGTCTGTTTAACCCTCAAAGAACTATTTGTTTCAACTTTATTTCTGCATTTGGACTCCATATTACATGTACAAGAGGATCCCAACACTATACAGTGTTTTATATGCATATAATTCCTTATACAGTGTTTCCACTCGAGGATATGCAGTAATTCTCGGCTTGGGGTTATTAACCTTCGAAAATGATCTATGGACAGAGTCTGTACAGGGCCAGGTAGCCTCTAGAGCTCATCCTTCTTTATGAAGGTGACATATCCATAAAATGTGCCTACAGATAATCTCTAGGTTACTACAGTTGTTGATTGTTAATATTCCTAAAAAAGGAATATTATTTGTAGGGTTCATGAGTAGTTCCTGAAAAGGAAAATTACACCCTGTAACACACTCTTATTCATTCATTTCCATTCATTTTTACATAGTGCTCCCTTTTGTTTCCCTAGAACTCGCTAATACTCAACACACATTGACACTTGGAACATCTTGGTATGCTTCCCTAACACTCTAACATGCCTTGGAACTATCTAGCATATCTTGTCACTCCCTCCTTAGAAAACGTGGAACTCTATAGCATGCCCTATAAATCCCTGGCATGTATTGGCTCTTGGCACTTGGTGGCACTTCACAATTATTTTCATGTGTTTGGATGCCCTGAAATGCATTAGCATGGTTTAAGATAAAATATTTGAGATCAATAATCACAATTAAGAGAGAAGTAATAAAGGACGATTTGGTACTTAAGACACACTAGAACTTGGCCCTTGGAATGTATTGGCACAAATGTTGGTATTCTTAGCATGCCCCTCTTGAAAGGTAAGGTCCTAAATTATTAACCCTCATATTTTTTCATTTATTTTCATTTTAACTTGGTGTTCCCTTTTGTCGTCTGGCACTCCTTGACACGTGTTCACATACACCTGGCACATCTTGTCATGCTTTAACACATGGAATGTCTTGGCATGCATTGGCATGCCTTGGCACTATCTGGCACATGTTAGCATACCATGAAACTTATTAACATGCCATAGCATTCCCCAACATGCCTTGTCACTTCCCCCTTAGCACGCCTGACACTCGCTGACACTCCCCGATACACCCTATTATTTATTCATTTCCATTCATTTTGAATCAATGATTTATGCTTGATATGGTGCATTTATATAAAGAGTTGCTTTAAGAGAATAAAAAAATTATCGCACCATTATTGACCTAAGTAATTGCAATATTCTACTTGAATGACATTAGGAAAATACAGAGGAGATTTTAAGAATGACATTTTTAGACTTGTTTTAATGGTGTGAGAATGGTAAGAAGTGAGTGGTCAATATTGTGATTTTATTTCTCATTAAAGTTCTTATCCTTATGAGAGACTCATCTTGATAAAATGACACCCTCGTCATGCTTACCTTCCAACTCCTAATATTCTCAAAATAAAGGCCAACTTGCACAGTGAGGGAAGGCATGTTGGTCTATGGTGTGATGAGTGACTGGGTGAGAGTGTTAATGTACCATGAGAGGGACTAAACTATTTACTTTGTGTCCTTTATGGATGACATGATGTAGGTTTATCATGGAACCACAGGGCCACTGGAAAGATTGTGTAAGATATAGCCCAACATAATCAATGTCTTTAGAGAAATCTGTGGAGAGGGATCAAAATAAATTATATTGGTGATTCCACCAAAAAATATTTACTAGAGAGTAATACCATGGTGATCAATGCCACACACAGAGTCTTTTGAGCTAGGAATTTGTTTCCTAAAAATTTGTTTGGAGTGTCACTAAATTGGTGGAATTCTCAAATTTATGACGTTGTAAATTATGTAGGTACATTGTTGCTTTTGTTATAGATGCTAAGGTTTGCAAGGAGAAAATAGGGTTTTTAGGTCTTAGGGGAAAAGAAGCATCAATTTCTAGCTCTTTGATATACTAAAGAGTATGGATTATATGAGTACTTGATATGGATTATATGACATTGAATCCACCTTGAGATGGACAATGGCCACCCATTTTCTTCTTTAAGCACGGCCACTCATTCTAGACTGGACAATGACCACCCATTTTCTTATTTAAGCATGAAACTTCAAATGCATCATGAATTAGACTTCTCTCTAGCAGATTCAAGGTGAAATAATCTTAGATAATCTTCTTATGAATTTGATATAATCCACAGAACTTTGGTGCCAATTTATTCTTTCACTACAAGAATCCATTGAGTTTGTTAAGGTCAATTTCGAGGAAGCATAAAATGTATTTTTCTAGGGGTTAAGCCATGTGTTGGATTCATATGTCCTAGAGGTTCATACATGATAAATAGGCTATGAATATATAAGAGGAATCTAGTAAAGCATGGAATGAGGGAAGTTTTCTGGTAGTCCTTGCATTTTAGCATAAAATTGATATTAAATTGAGTATAAAATAGTCCTCTAATGAAGTGTGTATTGAAAATTAGTCAATGGAAGGTGTTGGAGTTTCATTCCTAGCCTAGATATTTCTAAAAAATAAAATGTTTTTACATTTAATAAAGATTGTAGATTTGTACAACTTGGTTTGAACATGATTTGAATTTTTCTTACACAAGTGGCATTTTATAACATGAAAAATAAATGTTTCATTCAAAAGATTCATTTCTACCATAACCATTTCATCCCCCAAAATTAGGGTTTCCTCTCTCCTTTTCCTCAACACAATACAATCTAAAACCTTCATTCTAATAAAGACAAACAAATAGTGTGCATATTCTTAGTCTCTAGCTCTCCCTCTCGCTTGCTCACTCCCTTGCTTTCTTTCCTTCTCCCTACCTCCCTTTTCATATCTCCCTCCACTTCTCTCTCTCTTCCCTCGATGGAAAAACCAAAATCCAAACCCAAATAATTGGATACCAAAATATTTATGGCTTTCCATCCAACTACTAAACCCCCCAACCTTCCATTTGCATCCAAGGAAATGAAATTCCACCCCTTTAGTAGAGATTCTAGACAACTGGCAATATAAACACCATCTCCTGACAATTGTCACCAATGACTTGGAGGATGATTTGTAGAGAGGAGTTGCACCATCTAGCTTTTCCTCGCTACCCAAAACCTCCAATCCAGAATCCTTTTCTAACCTAATATGTTCTTGCCTCTAGATGGATAATCCTACGTATAAAATGGAAGCTCATAGTTTTTAGCAATGTGCCCATACCTATGGCCCTGCCTACACCTAAAACATGTTCCTTCATAATCCAATATTTGAATACACTTCACCCCAATCCTGATATCCATTCCTTCTATAAGGCCTTCTCTGAGGTCCATATTAACCAAAATATGGGTGTATGTCTGAATCCCCATATCTAAATATGTAGATTCATGGGCTAAATAAGATCCCAATGAGTTACATATATCTTTGAAAATTAGGGAATCCCAATAGTTAGGAGGGAGACTTGGAAGATGAACCTAGATTAGAGCCATATCTAGTCTCTCCTACTTTGCATCGAAGAGGGGCATCTAGAAATTGAAAAAGATAGCAGATGAATCAATTTTCTAAACCATTTGTTGTACCTTCTAGGTGTCTGCTACATCTTTGAAGCAAAAATGAATCCAACCTTAGGCTAACAAGGACACCTTTGGAGGAAATTTGAAAATAGGCAAGATTTCCTTTTCGGCTCACACTTTTAGGGTTGAGGACCCGAATTTTCAACCCCTTACTTGCCACACTAAGGATTTTTGGGACATTTCCTCGGTCTTTTGAATGGTGATGTTGACTCCCAAAACTAGATAAAGGAGGACCATGTTCTTCTCCTTGACACTACAATGGATTTTCCTCTTCCTTGATTTCTCAGAATCCTTTTGAATCAGAACTCCTTATTCACAAGAGTGTTTCTCCCTAAAAACCCCAAGACCATTCATGATGTTAGTTTGACCTTCTTCCTTCGCCGAGACAAGGCTTTCCTTCACTAGTTCGCCAAAGGAGGGCAAGGTTGATGGCACTTGAGATGAGGGATACATGAGAAAACAATCTGGAGAGGCTTCTGAGAGTGGCAAACCCCCACTATGTTCAAAAAATTCTGAAAACCCTAAGGAAGCAGTAACACATTGTATGTCTTCGTCTAATAACTGGGAAAATAGGGAAACTAAAATTAGAGCCAAAGACCCCAAGAAGAGTTATTTAGCCCCTGACAAATGTCCTAAAGCGTTGGGTAACTGAAACTAAAGGAGCTAAATAGCGCATGGCTAAAGCAGGGGTTAGGGCCTTCGAACCACTAGATTGCTGCCTATTGAATTCTTAAATTTTCTTTCTAAAGATCTGGTAGATCCAGAAACCATGGTATGGTGACCTTATAAGTTGACTTTGAAATTTGAATGGATGAAATCCTTGTGAATAGACCAAATTTGTTGAAAACCCCCCTCCTCTAGGTCATAATCCACCAAATCCTCCTCCTCCATGTGGGTCCAATAGTAAGAAATCGACATCGCATCTAAAAATAATATTTGACGAGTAGTTGTGTGTCTTCAAAGGGTTTATCATGGCGACCATCTCTGTACAAAATATATATCATGTGATAAAAAATCATGGTTACCATTTAATCTTATTTTTCATTTTAACAAGGATACGAGAGCCTGACATTGTCCAAAGCTTGTTCACTCTTTGCCAAATCTACACCCTACTCTAGCCTGAAACTCCACAACCCTTTCTCTGCTTGAAATTCTTCTGTGGGCCTCTAGGGTTCTCCAATGTTGAATTCTTCTCCCATGGTAAAGATGTTGTAATGTCCTCTTTAACATTTTAGGTCCGTCAAAATAAAATAAAAATTAAAAACATAAAATTAATAATTAAACCAATCTAGATCTATCTTAACTCTAAATCTACTAAGGGTCGAGAAAGAGGGATCAAATCTCTTAAAGTGAAAACCTCTTTAGATTTGATCCATATAGACACTTGATAGATTCGAAATTAAGATGAATCTAGATTAATCATATACAATGAAAAAATAAAAAACATAAAAGATAAAGTAATTCACAAACTCAACATAATTTCCAACTTTCTTTTGAAAAACATTAAATAATATATATAATGAAATCTTTCGACCCTTACCATTAAAATGCTTTGACTCATAGGAAAATCATTTTCCCACTCCATTTAAATTTTAAGAGGGTATTGTCATGGAGGATTGGCGGGAAAATCATTTTCCCACTCCATTTAAATTTTAAGAGGGTATTTTCATGGAGGATTGGCGGGCAAACAATCCCACTCTCAATATTGGCTACACCCTGCTGCAAGAAAAAATGCAAACACTGTAATTCTAATCACATGCCTTATCACGCTGCTTTCCTCAAATCATTTCTACTACAAATCTTTCATTCCTCTACTAGATTCAAACTCTAATTCATCCTTCAATCATGTGGAATGTTCGCCGAACATTTTCCTAGGAATTATCACAGTGTTTAGGAGGCCGAAAAGCTTTGAACATGCTATTGAAATTAAGCTAGAGACGGAGGTTCCATGGCAAGTCTTTGACTCTCCCTTAGAATGTGCAACGTAGAAATATTTGCAGAGGAAAGCTACAGCCCTTGAGAATAGATCTTACAACTTATATTGGCAGATTTCAGGTATTCAGATACCCTAATATTTAAGATAATCATATATATAAGCAGTGCATTTTATGCAAAAATAAGAAGCCCAAACTAAGTTTTTCTGTTAATGGCAATCTCGGATGTTGTTCACAAGATTCAGCAAGAGGTGTTAATCGATAAATCTGCTCTGAAATTCAATAAAGGTCATGGATAACCCAATTTAGAATCAATGTCAATCACCTTTGGAGGAAATTTGGATGTCGAAGAAAGGAAAAGGTATTTTAGTTATTCTGAAGCAATGGAATTTCCCTCATGTTTTTTCAATCACCCAACGAAGGAACATAGTTATTATGAAAATATTAGATATCCCATTGATTATTATTCCATTAAATGTTGCTATAAACTATATATATTGATTACCGATGGATTGATCCACCAGGCGCAGGTTTGAAATTAGCCATGCCAAAGGAATCAATTTTTCCATAAACTGCTGCTACTGGCGCGGGGTGGCTTCGGCCTCGGCTCTTCGTCATCTCCCGGCTGTCAATTTATCTATTTGTCTATGTGGAAGGTGGGATGGTTCGTAAAAATTATATCCTTTCATCGATCCGTCTACCTCTGTCCATGCTGGGTCCCTGCCTGTCATGGAGAAACTCCCTTAAATGGCATTCTTACTAAAGATTTGGTCCACCAAAATGGAGGTTTGAAATTCAATAACCTATAACACTCTGTTTACCTGTTTGATAAAGGATACAACACATTTCTGTTGTAAATAAACCTAATCTGATTCTGTAGGCATTAGCAAATTTTGCAATAAAAATTACCCCACAAACCTGCCGGTGATGGATTGCAATCTCTCAACTTCCAGAAATTTTTTTGCCTTAATTTTAGTGGAGACATTGAAACCCTGTATCGGGATGATCAAAAAAGACGATTCGAATAGTAGAGTATGGGGGCTGAAAATGTTAGTGTCACCAGGATTTTCACCATTTCAAATTTGGTTCTCGGGAGGATTTCAATATCTCTGTACCCATATCTCATGTACCCTATGTTGATGATGTGTTCACCCTTTATGATGTTACAATATTTTTTTTTTGAGAAATTATTATTTATGATGGTGTGTTCATCCTTTATGATGATGATGTGCTCATCCTTTATATTGATGATGTGATATGGATTATGAGGTTACAAGATATTCTGTTCTAGAAAGAGGTGATGCAATAAGCAGCATGGTGTACGAAGAAAGTCAAAGACTCAAAGATCCTGTCCATGGTTGTGCAGGAGTAATTAATATCTCCGAAAAATAGTGGGCCATGGCAGAGTTGCAATTCCAATTGGATTCCACCCAATAACAATTTGTTAACATTAGTATGCAACATGCTAATCTGTTAAACCTGGTTACAAACTATCATGAAACTTTGGTGCCACAATTTTACGACGCCTTACTACAGGAGAGTGAAGAAACTTGCATAGCCCCGAATGCTTTAGATGATGGCATTGATCCTATGCAGGTATGGTAGCCAGTCTAGGCATAAACACAAGAAATCTTATGATTCTTTTCACTGTTCCTTCTTTTATTTTACCTTGTTAGTGTGTTATGTAGTTAAAACCTATACGTCTTCCATTCAATATAATTATATTTCATGTATAGCTTTAAATCTATGAAAATATTTATTGCAAAACATGAAATGAATTGCATATTCCGTCTACCCCTTACAATTTTAAGAAGGTTCAATAGAAACACTGAGTTTCTACTCCATTTTTTATGAACAAATCCAAAGAGAAGAGTAACAACTACTGGTCGATAGGTAACTGTGGCATCCAATGGCAGACTTCAAACCTTTGGTAGGTCGCATAAGCAACATAATTTCTCTACTTCTATTCACCAAACACATAATTTATCTACTGAATAAGCAGCATAATAGAAATAGATATAAAGAGTTAGTCACAGACAATTACACAATATTTTTCTAGGGAACCCAATAGGGAAAAGCCTCTACTTTGCTCTGGAATTTTACTAATAGAAATTTTATAAATTGATCTCTTTACAGGTCAACACTACTTCACTGGAGAACAAGCTTGATGTCACTGCTAACACTTATATCAATATTATTTCACCAAAGCTATAAGTTCCAGTGGGAGATTTGGAAAATAATGTCACCCAAAATGGTTTGGACTGCCCTTCTTCCAACATTAAAACTGAAGGTTTTATAGTTAGTGACACATTCGGTGGCACTGAGCTAGTAATTGTATATTTTTCTGTTTGTGATACATTGGTAACCCTTCTCAATATGGTCATTGATCCAATAAGATTTGATACAATTATGGATGGAGTTTTAATATTTGTTGGTCACCCAATTTTGGGGGCACATGTTGAACTGGCAATGTGTGCAACGACATTCCTATCAAAACCTGAAACTAAATAAAGAAAGCTTACATAATATTTATAGCCTTCAAATCAATTTGTGGAGTAATTAGAATATGGTTAGAAATAAAAAATAGACATATCTCTATAGAGAGGAATCAGATATTAAAAAGTTTGGATAACCCAAAAAATAACCACGCCTGCATAAAAAATGAGGCCTAGATCAAGCACAGCCTTAGGTTTCATTGCACCACTTCCACCATCGAAGGGTGTGGCAGAATAATATTTATTGGAATATCTTCTCCAGATTGATTTGTGCTTGCAGGGGCTTCCCCATGTGGTCAACAACTGCTAATGTTGTTTGTAATGCTGATTTGATGGCAATAGGGCTCCAATCAGGATGTTTCTGCTTCACCAAAGCTACAATGCCAGCTGTATGTGGTGTCACCATGCTTGTCCCTAATATCATGGCAAATCCTTCTCCTGCTTGAAGAAAAGCAGAATCTTGAGATGATTAATGTGCGTGTCAAGGTACATCCAATTTTCAAAATTTTCCAAAGCTTCTAAATTGATTTTATTCTCTCTAGAAATGATATGTCCTCCTGTGGTTACCAAAAAAATCTTCAAATTTCAAAATTACAGACTCCTAGGTGAATAAGATTAGAAGAAAGTAATCAAGCCTATCGCAAACTATAGGCATAAGAAAAAAAAAATTGCATTGCAACCTAATTCTAAGACTGAAAAAAGTAGTATTGTTTTACCTTGATAATTGACTTCATGGATGCCATTAGGAGACCATGCTACCCATATTAGAGAACGAGGAGCCAAAATATCTGGCTTTAAAACATCGGTGTCCTAAAAGTTGGAATCCTTGGTATCTGGCCCTCTAGAGGATATAATGCTACTTGAGGAGTTGTACCTTGATATATAGGCTTCAACCCATTTCCAATGGAAGCCTTAGCTCCAAACCTTGTGATTTGACTTGATGGATCCCTTATTGTTGATCTATTATAGTAATCTACAAGAATATTTAGCCACAAACAAAGAAACACTCATAAATATATAAAAACATTCGTCTGCTGAAAAGCACTACTGGATCACCTATATGACCTAAAGAGGATATTTCCTTCAATCAAAGGAAAACTACTATAAAATGTTTTAGGGAGTCCAAAATACCATCATGTAATAGTTCAGCTCAAAAATGTTGATATTGTAAATTATACCTGTGTTTGATCTACTTCTTTTATAACAATTCCTTGGAGAAATACTTTGAAGGAGTAAAACATCTAGGTTTATTATTGCAGAGAAGTTACATCATATCTAAGAAAATATAAAGACACCCTCAATTGAAAGGTATCTATTCATCTAACTCTATAATTAAATCCTTCCTTTGTTGAACCTTATGTTTTCAAGAACGAAAACCAATAAGAAACAGTTCAACTATATTGTATCGTATGGTTGCTGAAATTTTGTTATTTTAGTCTCTGGGAATGGTTTCAAGCAATTGGCATACATCTTATTCTAATGCTTGTTTTGAGTTCAGAAAACTCCAATAGTGAATGTAATTGAGCAACTATGTAGAATTTCCTTGAAAATTCCGCAACTACTATGATGAACAATCCAATACAACTTCTATTCACCAAAACACATAATTTCTCTACTAAATAAGAAACATAATAGAATTAGAGATAAAGAGCTAGTCACACACAATAACACAATATTTTTCTAGGGAACCCAAGTGGGAAAACCCTCTGCTTTGCTGTGGAATTTTATTAACAGAAATTTTGGCAATTGATCTCTTTACAGGGAAACACTACCTCACTGAAGAACAAGATTGTTCTCACTGCTAACACTTAAGCATGAAATTCCCTTCAAACACACCTGATCTAGCTCCTTTTCCCTTGTGTAATTTTCTTCATATTTCCTAGTGCTAAAATCTCCTATTTAAATGATGTTTTGAAAAGTGTCATTGGATTTTCCTTACCTCTGTAGCCTTCATTCTCATTATAATTTCCTTTCTTAATTACAAGAAAGTGAATATATTTTGAAATGATGCATGTTGGGTGCCTTATAATTGTTACAACTAATGAGATGTAGTGGAGAGAATCACATGATTTTGGAGCTGGAGAGTGTATGATGTCATATGATGCACGTGCATATATAATGCTCGTTGTTCTGGTACACAGTGGGGATCATATGCTTACATGGTTTGTAATGGTAGTGTCCCATACATGGGTTATGGACCAAGTCCTTTTGACATGCCATTTAATGGACAAATTATGCCAACGAATATGTATGGAACACAAGGATATATGCCAGGTTTTCACCCTCCTGTTCAAAGATAAGGTGTTTTGTTTATTGATATATGTAACCATGTATCAAATGATAATTTTGAATGTAGGATCATAATTACGAGACCTAGCCAAGTCTTTTGAGTATCCCTGAGTTTGACTAGCCGAGTCAAGTGTAATGATCAGGAGATCTGGTCAAACTCACCATAACTTGGTTAGTTTGAAGGCATTGTCGAAATGGTCAAGCTCCTCTTAACTCTACGAGTTTTACCAGTATTAGGCAGTCTTAGAAGACTTGGCCATACTTTGAGTTGTGAAATATTTAGTCAAGTTTGACCTATAAAATAAAAACCTATAAATGCCCAAAACCAAGAACAAAAAACACATTCCTAAATTGATTTTTGAAGCCAAATTTTATACTGATTAAGTTTGCTGAATATTTATGATTTTGAGTCAAAGTCTTACTGTTAACTTTGTGGAGTCATTCCAATTTTTTACTAACTGAGAAAATTAGAAAATTTCAGAGAATATATGGATTATGGTATTGGTAATTACAAATCTTCTCCAATTTTGAGTAGAGAGGAGCTTGAAGTTATGCAAGTGGATCAGAGGAGAAGAGAGCTAGAATATGAGCAACGACACGGTAGCAAGAAACCTTTAACTTCCAGAATATAAATGAATATTTTAGGTGGTTTGAGGAACCTAAGTTATGAAATTTATATTTTGTGTTTATCATATTAAAGGAAATAGTTTTAGGGTTGACAATGGTTCAAAATTTTGTTCCCAAACTTTCCATCTAATTAACAGAATTGTGCAGATTGGATACAGATTTATCTCATCAACCCTAACCTTACAAATACCAGAACCCTTCTTTAACTTAGCTCGTGCACACAGAGAGCTTTCTTTCCAAGATTCAATGAAGACACCTTCTGCAACATTTTTGTTAAATGTGTGCAAATATTGAATTAAAATCCTGTTTTCCCAATGCTATAAAATCCAAATGCAGTAGATGGTACTATAAAATTAAGTGCATTTGTCATAATTTCGAATACCTCAAACAAACAAAATTTTTGTTTTTTGTTGAGAATGAAATTAGATTTTATATTGTGGTAGGTGTTAGGCAATGAATGCTTGCTATTGCTTTAATTACTAGAACGTTTCCCTATCACCGAGGAATGGAAAATATATTTTTATGTATCACCATTGAGTTGTAATTATAATCAAAGCAGAGTGATTTGGATAAATATTCCAGGTAAAACTCTTTAGTGTATTTGGGTTTCATCAATAATTCCATATAAATCCCTTTCTTTTTGGCTCAATACATTATAAGTTATGGATTGCTTGACTAATTTTCTTCTCCTTCTCTTGATCTTATATTATGTCCATTTATTCTTATCTGATATTGATTAACAATATATATAGATATATTGGAGGAAGGGGGTGGGGTAGTATGAAGATTTGAGCTATTGACTAATAAATTAATAATTAAAGTTGGAGCTATACTTAAAATTGGTTTGGTTTTACATTTTTTGAGTTGAAGATTATAATAAAATTTAAAGCTTTTGTGGTGTTTGGGCCATTTAAAGTTTATACAATTCTTATGCACAAGAAATTGTCATTTGGATCTCCAATTACATATGGTGATTTAAAAAAAAATGAAATGGTGGTAGTGATCTCCCTTTCCTGGTTGGCCAATTGATTAGAAATAGAAATAACATAGAGGTGGAAATTTATTTATAAAACTTTAGATGCAATTAGTAGTTTTAAATTAATGAACTTTTTAGGTCATATTGGAAGATAAATTTTTAGGTCAATTAAAGGGGGCTTACATCATTTGAATGATAATGAGAATTGTGTATGAATGTGCTATATACTCCTATCTCGCAACCTGTAAATCCATGAGACATGTGCTTCTTGCAAATATTCAATTGTTATTGTTGAAGAAACCCTTTAGTGGATGTAAAGCCAATACATATAGATTATATACAAGGGGCTACTCTACTATAACACTATTCAGATATCACATATCCTATCAAGAAAACAAACCTTTGGATAAAAGCAACATGAAGGGTTCTAGTATTATTTTTTTATCAAGGATAGCAACTTCAAAATTCATTTCATTAGTCAGGAATTCAAAATTCCATCTTTCATCAAGTCAATTATCAAAAATTCAAAATTACTCACACATTATGGAGGGATTTGTGACTCATAAGAATTTGGGCATGTGATTTCAGTGGTGTTTTTGTGTGAAGTCCCCTTCACCACCTTTCTCATTCAAGTTTCACAATCGATTAGCTCCATCCAACTGTCTTCTGTTACATAACGACAAAAGCCACCAACACTTAGGAGGAGGAAAGTCTTGGTCAACCAACTCTTTCTGAAAACCATGGGATATAAGGCACTCAAAACGTCCTCCATTTCCAGCAATATTTCTAATTTAAATTGGGCCAAAATTTTGATGGAAATCACAGTTCCACCAAATTCAGAGTTTTTTCCATAGAGAACTATGCCCCTAATTTCTTTGGCACTCCAAATTTACCCAAATGCTTAAAAACCTAAAAAAAGTAGATCAATCACAACCATGCTTGCGATATTTCACTGGATTCTGGCATAGGTTGCTAGGAATGGTGCACTTTGAGTGCCCCTTGTCAAAGCTCCTGAAACCCTTCACGAAAGAAGAGTTTCTTGACACTCGTCTATTGTATGATAGCATATAGTGGTTGAAGTGACATGTTTTTGAAATGGCAATTTTTGAGTATGGATGAAAGGAAATTCAGGTCATTAGAAATTATAAAAGACAAATAGAATTAGATATAGATATGGCAATGAGTCAAATCTTGAATGAGTAGGTCCTGCCCTCTTTTAAAGACAGACATATGTTCACCGAGATATTTTACTGTTTATCCCCCTTCCTCTAGTGGTTCACTAGAATCCTATTGAGGAATGTGATTTGGAAAGTACACTGATTCACCAAGACCAAGATGATTGAAATTGAGTCTCGGTAGTTAGACTAAGGTGATAGAAAATTCATAAACAACCAGTCTGGGCCTCCTAAGACAACTATGATAATGTGGGTGACTATAAACGTGGACCCTAAACCTCATCAAATCAAAAATAATATTAAAAAGTAAAAAATTATATTTGAAATGTCCAAATAATATGAGAGGATTTTTTTCTGAAATAATCCCAAACTTTTACGGGGCTAATAATATGATTACACGTCCTGAATTATTTTGGACTAATTTTATGTATAGATAAACCTCTGCCCCTACATTTCCACAAAAAAATTGTTGCATCACCCATTTTCACTATAAATAAAAGGGAGGGCCATCATATAATCAAAGAAATTATCTATTGCACGGCAGCGTATAGTGGGTGAAGTAACATGTTTATAAGATTGAAAAATTGTTAGAATGAAAGGAGATTTGGGTCATTAAAAAACATGCTTTCTGAAAAAAAGATAGGATTAGATATAGATATGGAAATGAGTTGAAGCCCAAATGAGTAGGGCCTGCCTTCTTTTACTGTTCATACGCCTATCATCCGGTGGCTTTCTTGAAGCCTTCTGGGGAAGGCGATTTGAAAGTTCCCTGATTCAGCATGGACATTATGAATGAAATTGTAAATCTGAGTAGCTAGACCATGGTGATAGAAAATTCATAGAAAAACCAATGTGGACCTCCTAGGCCAACTATGAAAATGTGGGTGCTTGTAAACACAAAATTAGCTTTAGAGAGTGCCCTGATTCACCAAAGCCACTATGGCTGAAATTGAAGGCATACATTTACATCAATAAATTGTATTTATAAGTGTAACACCAATTCATATACATGACTCTAAATTATATATATTTATGAAAATATGAAAAACCCCTAAAATACATCGAGAAGAAATCTTTGACCTATAATAAAAAACTCCTTGCTCATGAAACCCATGATCCGCAAGTATTACAAAATACATTTTATTATCTTTGTCTTCTTCATTGAATAAATTCATAACTACAAGTCATTAAGAATACTAAACTTAGTTACACATTCCAACATTCCCTCTTAACTAGGGAGGTATTCATAATGGTACATGGTCACTCTCAATCTGAAGAATCTCATAAGAAGAATTCAATTGGTAATCCATCTTTTATAGCATCTTATTAATCAGCATTGTCACAGTGCAAGGCCTTGATTCACAACTCCATCTCTTCATGAGACCATGAACTACAATGCTGGTGAGACCAATGATTATAGACATCTTCATCATTGTCTCCAAGGTACATACTCCACCCGCGTGTTCACCGATTATGAACTCATAGGACTATTCTTTTGGGGATAGCTAATCCTTAAAGAATACCCATCCTTTCATGAATACTCTTACCTTGGATACCCTAATACATCCCCAAAAGAGTATCAGATGCCAGATGATTATCCAATCCCACATTCTGTCTTCCAGGTGAAGACCAAAATGATACGTCTATCTCTCCCTCTTAAATAGGGAGGAAATACCCATTCCTATCAAGGAATGTCTTAATTCGTTTACACCACTTTTTGGTCATCTAACTTATTATCATTAGATGGACCCAAGTACACCAGGTAAGACCAGTTTTACCCTAAGTAAAACTGCTTTCACTATGTTAAAATAGGAAACCCCAAAAGGAAATATTAAACAAACCCATATTTGTTTGAATTTCCTCATGGAATAATTAATTAAACCATAATTTAATTATTATTCCTAGTCATATTTAACCCAAAATCAAAGAAATTAATTAGATAAACCTTTATTTATCTTATTATTTTCTAGGAATAATCATTTAAACCTTATTTAGATGATATTCCTTGTTAAATATGACCAAATCACCCACAAATAATCAAATAAATCACTATTTATTTAATTATCTTTCAACCACCTCCTTAAATAATTAAATAAATCATTATTTATTTGATTATCTTCTAACCACTTCCTTAAAAAGATAAATAAATCATTTATTTATTTATTTTTAACAAATTAAGGGATTTGACCCAAGTCAAATAACTTTTCCCTCCAACAAATATAATAAAATATTCCATAAAAAGTGGATCTAGATCTGGTTAACCCATGCACCAAGATCTAGAATGACCCAATATTTTGTTATAAATAGGAGGGGTTTTCCTACCATTCTTCACCTTTTGTTGCCTATTAGATCACTTTGGATCTATACACTTGGTCACATATCTCCATCATTTGCTCCCATTGAGCTCTACTCTTTGCATTGGGTTTTCTACATCAACTAGAGAGAGAAATCTTAGATCTGAAGTGCTGAGGACTTCCAAGAACCCATCCCACTAAGGGGAATTGGATACTCCTTCTAGTTTTCCTCACAAGTGCCCCATTAATACAAAAATTCTTTCAAAAATTGTTCTTGTCTTGTCTATTGGTATATGGAGCAAACCCTTGTTTTTACTGCTTAATGTCTTTCCATGCATAGATTTGGTTTTTGCAGCTCTTTTCTTGTTCAACTAACAGCAGATCTGAAGATATTGGCAGCCACTTTTGTTGTTAGGGCTATTAGTTATGCGTAGCTAAAGTGGTCCTTTTTCGTACACTTCGACAAAGGATTCATACTAACAAATGGCGACTCCACACGGGTTTTAAATTACGACCGCCGTCGTTTTTCATATTCCTGCATATCCAGCTACTTCAGACCCTAGGGTTTCTTTTCAGCTGTTTATTTTTCCTATTTTTATGTTGTTTTTCTCACATAAAACCCTAAAACATTAAAATTTATAACTTTCGTGTGTTTCTGGCCCTATTGCGCAGGTAAGCGACACCAGCCGCAACTGAGACGACAACTTTTCTGAAAATATGCCGCCGAGACAACCGGAACAGAGGGTCGCACTTTTTGGCCTTAAACCTGTGACCTGGACCTCCAGGTCGCACTTTTCAGCCTGTTTCCTGCGACCTGCACTGAAATCAGGTCAGAAACTGCGACCTGCCATTTTTTCAGCAATTTTTCTGCAATTTTTCTGGGTTTTGCTGCAGCTTCTGCCAGGGTCCTCCAGCCTCTGTCTCAGCCCGTTTTGACCAAGTTCTGATCTATTTTTACTCATCTAAGTGGGAACCTAGCCCCTTAGGGCTTTAGTACCCTCCACTTTTTGTGGAAGAGTTTTAAGTTGTTTCAGCTGTCTGTTTTTCAGAGCTTCAGCCTCCTTTTTTCCAGATCTGTTACCTCCCTTTCAGATCCTTTGAAATCAGCCTTTCTTCCTTTCAAATCACCTCCTGTCATTTTGTTTGGACCTCCTTTGAAGGCCTCCACCTTGCCCCCTTCGGTTTTTGCTGATTTCCTTCCTTTTTCCAGCCACCTTGCCTCTGTCTCTTGGCTGTGATCTGCACCTCTTTTCAGCAGCTTTATCCTTTAGATCCCTGTCCCTTTTGACCTTAGATCTATTGGCCACTTTTCCGTGTGTTTTACATAGATTTTTCCCTTTCTTTTCAGATTAGTTTTGAGAGACCCACCTTCTTGGGTTAGATAGATGCACAAGTAGCTGTTATTTTTTTGTTATTTCAGCATTATATACTGTTCTCTGTAGGTTTATTTTCAGCTACGCAGCACACTTTTTTCTTGCTCTCAAAACGGAAAGGGTTTAAAAATTAAAATTAACGCACGCCACACACTGACCCTAAGCGAAGAAGTGCCTGGTTAACACCGCCCGGCAAAGACTCTAAAATCAATTGTCACTGCACCTTATCTGCCCTTGACCTTATTTGATTCTGTCCCTTTCTGCCCCTGTCGGTTTCCTTCTTCCTGTCATCATTGCGCCCCCAAGGCGCCTTTCCCGGAGACTTCTTGGCCTTCATCCTCAGTTTCCGGTCGATCGACCTACTCCGCCCCGCCATCGTCGAGCCAGTCCGCCCTCCGACTCCTCTCCTGATTCATCGGGTCCTCCTTCTCCTCCTGGTTCTCCCCCTGTCACCTTCACTATGTCTGGTCCAGGGCCTAACGCTAGCGGTTCTCCCGGCCCTAATGCCGGCCCTACTACTAGCGGAACCGCCACAGGAACTACCCCGGCCACCCCTGTGCTACCGTACATTGCAGGCCTTAGCCTCTCCGATTTCCATCAGTTGATCAATGACCCCATTTACCACAATGCTAATTGGCCTGCTATGCCAACCAAGCTCCCCTCCAACATCCCTAAGTTTGAGGGCCTTAATGGCGAAGATCCAACCAATCATGTCCGATCTTTCCACATGTGGTGTTCCTCCAATTCCATTACCGATGACTCCATCTGTCTTCGTTTGTTCCAATGCACGCTCACCGGCGAAGCTTCTAAATGGTATGTCGAACAAGCCACCTCTACCCATACCACCTTTGAGACTCTTGCCCAAGCCTTTTTGTCGTACTTCCAGCTCCCTCTTCGATACGATACTGGCACGGAGCTCTTGACTTCCTTCAAGCAATCCTCTTCAACACACCTTTCCGCCCATGTTCAGGAATGGCGAAGAAGATGGAGCTTATGTCGAGCCCCTCCCTTCGAAGATCGGGTTTACATGGACTGGTTCCTTCGCACCCTTCCCGCTCCCATCGGCAAAGATGTCGCCTCTCATTTTCCTCAAACTGAAGAAGCCGCCCTCCAAATAGCCTTGAAATATGACCCGATCTACGCTCAATCTGGTTATGTTTATACCGTTCTTCCTGACCTCCCCAGGCCCGGTGGCGCTAACGCCCCGGGGGCATCTCATTCCACCGACGGTATCGTTGGAGCCCTTTCCCATCCATACGCTCAACCTCCTATGGGCTATGGTCTCCCTCAGGGAGGGGCCAGCTCCTCCAGCACTCTTCCCCCTCCCGGTAGCATGTATCCAGGATACGGCATGCCTCCTCCTTTTGCCCAACCTCCTTCTTACCTCAATGTTGCCAAACCTACCCATTACCCTTATCCACAGCCTGGTGTGCCAGCTCCTCCAGCATATGCGCTTCCTCCTCCCTTGCCTCCTCAGCCCCAGCACCAGCACCTACAGCCCCCTCCAGGGCAAGTATTTGCACAGCAGGGCGCGACTAATCCCCCTTCTTCTCAAAGAAGGTGGAGAGGCAATCCAAACCCATCTGCCCCTGGTACCCGCGGACCCAATCCTGGTGTGGACCCCAACACTGCCAACCAACAACAGGGCACTCAGCCCAAGCCGAACAGGCCGCTTCGCACAAATAAGCCTTGTTCGTGTTGTGGTGTTTATGGTCATTACACCCACGATTGTCCCCTATTAACCCAGATGCGGCAGATGTGGGAGTCTCAAGCCACATTGCGCGGACAGCACGCCTCCCCTCATGCTCCTCCTAATGTGGCCGCTACCCAGCCAGCTGTGTTTACTGATCCTTTCCCTCAGCAAGGATTCGTGGCTACCCAACCGCCCGATAGCCAGGTAGCCGCCCCCCCTTCCCTTTCTGGTTCCTCTGATTACCAGATCCTTATGATGCACTCCGATCCTAACCCGTCCGTCGATCTTCACCTTCAAACTCGGTCTCGCCAGTACTCCAAGCCTCCTGCTCAGTCTGCTCCCGAGCCTCCTTCTTCAGGTTCTCCAGAGCCTCTTTCGTCACCCAGTGGCCCCTTACATATCCCTCAACCAAAAGTTGAGGTTCATACCAAGATACCTAAGGGCCCTCCTCTCCCTCCTTCCGTCGCCTTCCAAATCCCAGTCAAAATCCGGAACGCCAACGTGTCCCGATGTATCATTGATGAGGGGGCATCCACATGCGTGATGTCCGCTTTGGTTTGGAAGCAACTCGGATCTCCTGAACTGGCCCCTTCCACGATCACCCTTCGAGCGTGGGACGGTCATGCCTCCCAGCCCATTGGCCTATTTCGTAATTGTCCTATCACCCTCGCCGGTAAGACTGTTTGCGTTGACGTCGAAGTCATCGACGCCCCGCTAGATTACAACATTCTATTGGGGTGAAGCTACACCTATGCTATGTCTGCTGTCCCATCCGCGGTCTTTCGCAAGATGTCTTTTCCCCATAATGGAAAGATAGTCACCATTGACCAGTTGACATATCATGAGCCAAAATCTCAGACCTCCCCTGAGACGATTATCTCTTCTGTAGCCAACAAGCAAACCGTTGATTCCTTGACCAGTGTCTCCCTCGGCGTTTACAAAGATTCCTCCCTGCTTGGAACTTTCCCTAACCTTCCCCCCCCTCCTGTCACCAATCCCAGCTCATCGAATGTTTGCATGATGCAATCGTCCCAGGCTGCCCGTAAGCGGCCTGCCTCGGCTAGTCAGCAACCTCCTCCTCGCCCTCCGCAACCCGCTCCTAGCCATTCATCTCAGCCAGCCGGACCTCCTCCTTCTGGCCCTACCCCTACAGCTGGTATCCCTGAACCCCTTTACCCTCCTGGATCGGTTCCTCCTGGCCTTAACCATCTCGAAGCCGTCCCTCCTGGTCATTACCCTGCTGGGCAGATCCCTTTCCTAGCTTCCCCTCTCGGAGTATATTCTGTCCCTGTCATGGCCACCCTCTCTCTCCCTAACTTGACCTTGGGCATACCGGTCTGGTACCTTGATCCCCCAGCCGCCACCCCTCCTGGTCACCCCAAGCCCTATATGGCTTTGACACCGGTTCAACCGGTCCCCCTAGCTTCCTCCGTTGCCTCCGTGCCCCCAGCACCTCCACAGGACCCTTCTCTTGTCGTGACGACAGCCGGGAAGAAAGGCAAAGCCCGCAAGGGGGCACCCAAAGACAAGACTACCACAACTGACCCGGCCCCTCCACCGCTTGCAAAGCCTTGCGCTTTGTGTGATGTCACCGGTCATGCCACCCATGCTTGTCCTGAGTTGCCCCGTATTCAGCCCATGGTTAAATTCGCGTTCCCCGAGTCTACGGTCCCTGAAGCCCCCATTCCTTCTTCGTCCGTAACCAAGAACCCTAAGACTCTTCGCACCAACAAGCCTTGTGCTTTGTGCGGTGTTCATGGCCATTACTCCCACCATTGTCCTCACCTGACGCACTACTGCGCCTCTTTAGAGGTAATCCGAGTGTATGAGGTTGAACAAAATCAATCCGCCTCTCCTATCCTTGCGCAGTACGCTTCAGGTCAACCTGAGGATCCCCCCGCCCCCATCAACATTACCCCCCTGATGTTCAGATGACGGAGTCTACTGTAACCATCCTTTACTTATCTTCCTCTGCGAGACACACGGAGCCTAGCCCGTCTGCATCCTCCCCTGTCGTGTCCCTTGATCACCCTGTTCCTCCTCATACCCGAGATCACTCCACTTATGTCTCTGTTGACCTCCGCAACCCGAGTCCTCCCCATGCTTCTGATAGCCCTCATACACCACCCTGTCTGAGTCTTGGTCATCCTGCCCCTTGCACTCCCTCCTGCGGTTGCCGCCCGATGACTTCTGTACACTCACGCTGCCGTCATTTCCTTTCATCCCCTCATTTATTGTCTTGTCACACCATTCTGCAGGACCCCCCGTCCACACCCTTTATCGGTTACGCCGATGGTGCAAGTCGCTACTCTAGGAATCTAGCCTCGGCAGGTTGGGCCATCTTCACCCCCTTGCATGCCCTTGTTCTTTCTAACGGGGTATGCATTGGTTCTGCCACCAACAATCAGGCCGAATATGATGCAGTGCGGGGCCTATTAGCTGATGCCCTCTTTCATCACATCCTCCATGTGCACGTTCGTTTGGATTCCCTGCTTCTTGTAATGCAACTAAATGGTGTTTATTGTGTGCATAACCCTGTGCTGTTTAGACGCTATTTACGAGTGAAAATATTAATACGTGCGTTTGAAACCATAACTTTCAACCATGTACCTCGAGAACAGAATCACTATGTAGATAGTATTGCAAACCATGTTTTAGATTGGCATTTATCACACACATTTCATACAAGACAATAACATTAAATCAACCATAAAAAAACGATGCATATCCATAATATGTGTCGCAAAACATGTGTTTAGAGTCCATCTACTCTGATACATACAACATGCCCATAGCATGTTACAAACAAAAACCCAAAACTGGGGGCACCACCTGCCCCTACATACATCATAGGGGGCACCACATGCCCCTACCCCTAATCACTATCTGGAGGCTTTCGGGCCAATGGCTCTGCCCCTACAGCATGTAGATCACGCATAGCCTGACCGGCCATCGCCATGCGCCGCATGACACCTCGCCACTCCGAGGGGAGACCAACACATGGCTCTATGAACTGGTCTTCTAAGTCCTGCCACCCGCGCTCTGATACTCCGGTCAACAACTTTTCGCATCTACAGCGGATGTCCTCCAGTAGGGCGGCTGCATCCTCATTCTGCGCCGCTCTCGACCCACTTGGACCTGTAGCTCCAGACGCTGCCGGTCGTCCCATATATCCAGCCGGTTTTACCGATGCTATATCTGCATACCAAAAGTACATGAATCAGTATCATCAATTACTATTCAAAAACTTTAACATGCCCACACAAGAATAGCAATTTGTCACTTACCATCGGGCCCCCAGACTCGACCAGGCGGAAGTGGCAGATCCAGATCCCCACAGTAGCTCATCCCACTATAGGGATAGTCGTCTATGTACAGCGGCATTTGATCCCAATGGGCAAAAAACTCCGGTCGAAACACCCGCCCAACCGCCCCTCCTCCTCCTCTGCACAGTAGCCGTCCCCAACGGCGCATCCTGGGCTCCCTCGGGCCCCCATCTGGAAGCTGTACATGAGGCCTCAAGGTCGGGATCTTCTCAAAGAAGAAGGCGCACAACAAAGTCCCATATGAGCAGTCATGGTTCACCTGCTGCCTGCATAGTGACAACTGTCGCTTTAGCGACACCAATAACATTTGGGCCCACCCATAGTAGGTCCCACCCAACACACTTTCCACTATCATCATCTGCCCCCCAGTGATGTGATGGAATGCCTGGATGCCCAGGATTCGCAGCACAGCTGCGGCCACTGCACGGGTTTCTAGCCTCTCTAGATCCTCGATCGGTATTCGAGTCCCCTTGACTTGGAGACCCGGTCGACAATGGCGTTCCACGAACTCCATGATATGCCGCCCCCGCGGCAACACTGGCTGTGTGTTTCCCACCATCCCTAGTGGCGGGAGACCAGTCAGGAAGTACACATCCTGGACCGTTAGCTCGATCCTGTGCCCATGCACTACAAAGATCTCCTGATCTGGATCCCAGTAACTGATAATCCGGGCCAGTAACGGTTCCCCTGCTCTCATCAACGGGTTCTCCAAAAACTTGAGAACCCCAAATCTGGCCAAAACACGGTGGACGCCCTGATCCGCCTGGATCTCTGTCCGTAGTGTCCCCAGATCTCTCTCTCTCCAGTTGACCCGTAATTCTACCATACCTGCACAAACACATCATTTTTGTCAGCGTACAGATCGGGAAAACCACAACCAAACACCAAAACCCAACTTCCAGCCATAAAACAGCACCAAAACCCCCTCATCTCCCAGGTCGTAGTTTTCTGCTCTTTTCTGGACTAGGTCGCACTTTTTGCCCTGATACCTGCGTCTTAGGTCGCACTTTTTGCCCCAAAAAGTGCGACCCGGCCGTAGAGATGAAGGAGGGGCTGTTTCTGGGATTCTGGGCCCTAAACTGAAAATGTAATCCATCAAAATGCAAGAGAAAAGTTAGACCTCTTACCTGCAACTGACGGATCGCGATTCCAACGGTCGGTTTGTCCGCTACGTTCACCGCAAGATTTAGGGCCTTCTCTCCTCTCTACATTCACCACAACAACAATAGCAAATGAGTGATTTTGGAGGGAAAACTGCCTTATTAAAAGAGAACCCATGTTTCTTCTTTCGACTGCTGTGACCACACCGTAGCCCCGTTTGACGAACCGTCTGCACCGTAAGAAAGCTCTCACCGAGCCCTCAAGTGGGTATCTGTTATTTTTTTGAGATCTGACACTCCACCAAGACACATTTTGTCCAAGAAGGGTCACTTCACCCCTCCTAAAAATCGAATTTCCTCACTTACGACACTTGTACTTGGGGCACCATCTTGCCCCCTTACTTGTCCTTGTTCGTGTCGATTTTCGTCATGAGTTCCCATCATGTACTCATGTTTCCACGGTTCCCCCATTCGGGCCTTTACTGTGTGGCAGCACCATCGAGTCGCCCTTGTTTAGAGCATCCAAGTTGAGTCATCATTCCCTCCATGGAGTCTATGCCGAGTCCCTTTGTACCCCACTATAGCCCTCCATCCATCATTGCTTGGTCTCTCTCTTGTGTCGCACATTATGACCTTCAGTTTCACTGTCCCCCATCCCTGATGATGTTGTGTCAGTCGCTGCCATGTCATTCATGCCCTTTATCCTCTAGCAAGGGAAGTCGTCCATTAGCTACTCAGTCCTTTCCACTTCACTATCATCATTAGTGTCAGTCTGTCCATCGCTCTACTCTTTTCTCTCGTGCCTTGGTTGAGGGTCTCTCATTGCCTCAACTATGGCGGACCTCCTTCTGTCGACATCAGCTCATTTATTCCAGAAGCCAGGTCTAGAGGGCGGTGTACGTTGGTTCCAGCTTCTATTCTTGTTCGGCGCCTCGGATCAGGCAAAGGGATATCTCCTTTCCCTTTAGCTTGATTGTTTCTCCAGCTCCTTCAGCATGATCGAGATTCGTATACTTGATGGTCCAGTGATCCAGCAGCAGTTCTTGATGATTCCCGGGTGTGTGTGAGATGTTTCAACCCTCATGAGGGGGTGGCCCTGCAGGTAGCCCCCCACATGCCCATATGACCTCTTCTTTGCAGCCTTCGATGCAGCTCCAGATATTTGATGATGTTGACCATAGCCACTTGCAGCGCCTCTTCGATTTGCATGTATCAGTCAGATTTTGTGAGCCCTTCCCCATTTGCAGGGGGCATTTGGGTTGTATTTGTATCTCATGTACTCAGATATTATTGTACAAGTCCTGGCTGTTATCCCAGGCACAGCATGTATGTGGGATTCCTCATTATATTTTTATCTGGCTCATGATTATGCCAGCTATACTTTATGGTTCGGTCCCTTGTTTACTGGACACACTATTCTTTTGTACTTTGTCTCGGCGGGCATAGGTATGCCTCCCCCGCCGCCTTCAGCACAGGTACCCTCTCATAAAAAGAGACTTGTTTCACCTGCGAGTCTCGTCTCCTCAGGGTCTAGTCCTTCAGCACACTATCTACCTCACATTTCTCTCTCTGACACCCCTTTTGTTGTCTAGTGATTGTGTTCTTACAACGTACTTCGGTCATACGATTTGCTCCTGACACTCGCACGCTGGGGGGCAATCTGTTACACCTTTTTTTGGTCATCTAACCTATTGTCATTAGATGGACCCAAGTACACCATGTAAGACCAATTTTACCCTAAGTAAAACTGCTTTCACTATGTTAAAACAGGAAACCCCAAAAGGAAATATTAAACAAACCCATATTTGTTTGATTTTCCTCATGGAATAATTAATTAAACCATAATTTAATTATTATTCCCAGTTATGTTTAACCCAAAATCAAAGAAATTAATTAGATAAACCTTTATTTATCTTATTATTTTCTAGGAATAATTATTTAAACCTTATTTAGATAATATTCCTTGTTAAATATGACCAAATCACCCACAAATAATTAAATAAATCATTATTTATTTAATTATCTTTCAACTACTTCCTTAAATAATTAAATAAATCATTATTTATTTGATTATCTTCTAACTGCTTCCTTAAAAAGATAAATAAATCATTTATTTATTTATTTTTGACAAATTAAGGGATTTGACCCAAGTCAAATACCTTTTCCCCTCCAACAAATATAATAAAATATTCCATAAAAAGTGGATCTAGATCTGGTTAACCCATGCACCAAGATCTAGAATGACCCAATATTTTGTTATAAATAGGAGGGTTTTCCCTACCATTATTCACCTTTTGTTGCCTATTAGATCACCTGGATCTATACACTTGGTCACCATTTTCTGCCATTTTGCTCCCTTTGAGCTCTACTCTTTGCATTGGGTTTTCTACATCAACTAGAGAGAAGAATCTTAGATCTGAAGTGCTGAGGACTTCCAAGAACCCATCCCACTGAGGGGAATTGGATACTCCTTATGGTTTTCCTCACAGGTGCCCCATTAATACAAAAATTCTTTCAAAAATTGTTCTTGTCTTGTCTATTGGTATATGGAGCAAACCCTTGTTTTTACTGCTTAATGTCTTTCCATACATAGATCTGGTATTTTGCAGCTATTTTCTTTTCTAACTAATCGCAGATCTGAAGATATTGGCAGCCACTTTTGTTGTTAGGGCTATTAGTTATGCGTAGCTAAAGTGGTCCTTTTTCGTACACTTCGACAAAGGATTCATACTAACAATGGCCTTCTTTTGAACAATGTTTACAAACCACTTTTTCTCCCTCTTTCTTAACAAATGCATTCTTTTTGTTTTTACCTTTTGACATCTTTTCCTTGGCTTTACCCTTAAAAGGTTTCTTCCTACCCTCTTCATAAATGTTCTTCCCTCTAGCTTCTAGATGTGTGGCCTGAACACATACTCTAGACTGGTGGGGTTAAACATGAGAATAATATGTTTTAGGTAGCTATGTAAGCCTCCTATGTACTTTAGCAAACCATAATAAGCTTTAGAACTAATAAATTTTCTAAACAACAAGAACATGCAAGAATTAAAAGAGATTGAAATTACTGACAGGACTAAAATTATCCTTGAGATAAAGAAAGTCATCACCAAGAAGAACCTGATGAAGCAACTTGAGGAAAAAAGTGAGAATATGAACATCTCCGTAACCAGGTTTATGGTCAAATTTGAGAATTTGAGGCAAAGAAGTTTGCCTAATATTTTGGTCATCAATGAAAAATTAATGTCTCAGGAAGATTATAATAAAAAGATTAGAGAATATGCAAAGGAACAAGTTGAGAAATTAGGTGGTGGACAAGGCATTCCAATAGGAAAAGTCTTACTCAGAAGTTTTGAGGACTTATTTTACTTGCAGCATGAGTTAAGACACTTGTTTGTAATTAAACCAACTTTTTCCAGGTACACAGAAGCCGATGAGAACTTCAGAAAGCTGAAAAAAATACAAATTCCAAGTGAAGAATATTGGCAGTAATTAACATATTTACTGTGAAAGGTAAGAAGGCAGAAAGATAACAGTCAAAACAGTTTGCTGATTTGTAGTCAAAACAAATTTTTATAGCAGTAAACATGTTTTACAGTGATTAAAGAGTATCCGAATTGAAAAAGAGTATCAGAGATTAAAGAGAATCAGTGAAAGAGTATCAGATAAAGCAGATCAGATTTCAAAACAAACTTGAAATATCTAAAGCCAGCAAGGAAGACACCAAGGCAGCCAACTACATTTTATCCATAATCAGTGACTATTTTATTTAAATTAATAGGACAACTTGCTGATTTGTTGAGCAACTGTCTCTATTATCATTGTAAAGTTATTTCTTTTTTCCCTTAGATAATTCCTAGAAGCATTCTAGGATATTTTGTAAACAATTATGTATAAATACTTCACCCTTTGAAGTATTATTATGGAATAAATTGCTAAAGATTTCTATAGTCAATTTTTTATTGGACTTGAAGGCTTTTGTGTTTCAAATCTCGAGTAGCAGACTGGACCAGACCAATTAGCATCATATTTCAGGATTCATGTGATGAGCTATTGAAGTGAAGTATTTCCTTCTTGTCATTGTTATCTTTATTTGTTACATGCATCCATAAATGTTTTACAAATTTGAATGAATAAGCAGGAGTATTACTTCAGGATTTGTTAAAAGCACCCTGTTTTTACTGTTTAACATTTGCATGTTTTCTGTTGATTTCCAGAGTAGGGAATCCTTAATTGCTCCCTTTTTTGTTTGACCTCTGCCTACTACTTCTCTTTTCTGGATCAAAGAACCATTCATTGCTCTTTATCCCAATCATATCACCTCACCAAACAACCTTCCAAGATCTTCATGGGTTATCTATCTTGCCCTGAAAACATTTGACTTCTTGACTTTGATCCCAACTCTGTCTGCTTTATTTTTGACTCCTAAGCCCAATGGACAAACATATTTCCCACTATCCGTCTCATTAGGTAATTTTCCCACTAAATCAATCAAACCAAAACCAAATTGCACAATCATAACTAGTCTAATATTTTATAAAACAAACAAAGTTAAATCTTATAGAGAGAGACCTCTCTGAACCCTAGGAAGGCTAGATCCTGGAGCTTAAAAGTTGGTTTGTGGTTACCTCTAGTGTTCTTAGACTTTAAACCAAAATCTCACAACTTTGGAATTACTAGAGTGATAACATACTGACGACCATACTGGGGAACTAAACAATCCTCAATTATAAAATAAGTCTTAAAATGATATGTTTCATTACCTTTTTGCCTTTAAGACTATTTTATAAGTTGTGAGTATCATTTTATCAAAAATTTGTAATTATGGCTTCTAGGAAAGTTTATTATACCAAGTCTAACTCAGATCCTAAACCTGCTGTTATAGTGGACAACCCCGACAGAATTGGCAAAAAGAAAAAACAGATAGAAGATTTAGGTAATAAAGTTTCCTTATTTAGATCAAATTTTCTTCCAAAACATTTAACAAGCATACAAGACATAGATTTTGATTTAAATTTTTAACATTCTCTATTCAGAAACAAATCAGAAAGTGATTTTAAAAACGTTGTTATAGATCCTGATTTTATTTCATCTCTTGAAATTAAAAAGGAAACTGTTTTAGTAGATTTTGAATCTTTTTTTTTTGAAATTTATGATAAACTTGATGAATTGAATGCTACTGTACTTAAGGAAATAGATGAAGATCTCTTTCAGCATTCAGTTGAACTACCTGCCTTATCAGCATATACACCTAAACCTTCTACTTCTCAGTTAGATACAAACCTTTTAGAATCTGTAGGTTCATACTTTTATGCCACTACATCATCTATAGTTTCTACTACCATACAGTCTATAGATCCAATTATCTCTAGACTACCTCTACAGCCTAGAATATTATTTCCTTCATTCCCTACATCCATTATATCCACTAGTTTACCTTCTACTTTTTCAAACACATCATTCTAATTTCCTACTAGTGCTTCATATAGTTCAATTTCACTTGCTAGTACCTCCACCTCATCTTTTAGTTCTTCCACTAATTTTTCTGGTTTAGCATTCTATAATCCAGTTTCATCAGCTACCTCTTCCAGTACAGCCCTAAGTACTTCTACTTTACTTCCTAGCCAAGCTAGAATTCAAGCTATGGCTGCCAGATATGCTCCCCTAGTTCTTCCAGGAAAATTTCATGACATGCCCCAAGATTACCAATGTAAAATACCATAGTTTGATGCTACTACACATTATACTACACAACAACACATAAGCAAAATGACAGATTACTTTGAACTCCATGAGATAGATGAATCAGATGTACAAATGAGGTTGTTTGCCCAAACATTAACAGGAGAAGTAAAGAAATGGTTTAAAGGTCTCACTGCAGGTAGTGTAGCTGATTTAGCTGTTTTCCATAGATTATTTTTAAATAAATGGGAAAAGAAGAAAAACCCCTTACAAATATTTTCTGAATTTGATGCAATGAAGAGAGCTCCCAATGAATCAGTACAAGACTACTGCACTAGATATAAAAATGTTTACAATTCCATTCCTACAAATATAAAACCCACTCCTGACTTTGTATTGCTCAAATTCCCAGATGGAATTGACACTGACATGGCATATCAGTTAAGAAAAAGAAATGCAGAGACCTTGGAAAGAATACAAACAGATACTGTAGGTGTAGAAATAAACATTTTAGCTAAGAAAGCTAGATTGAGAAATGAAAGGAGAGTAACTATAAAAGAAGAAGCCTCTAGTTCAGACACAAAAATATATATGTTAGCTAAGACTTTAGAAAGATTATGGATAGATTAGATAACATAGAAAGAAGACCTCAGTGGGATAATCAACAACAAATTAGAAATCCCAATTTTAGAAAACACAAATTCAGGAAAATCAAAAGAATTAATCCCAGACCAAATAATAAGACCTCCATTTCAGGAGATCTATGCTAAGAGTTCTCAAAACAATTTTGAGGATGAGGATACCATAAATTTAGTGGGAATAGATGATAATAACACTATCTTTCTCACACATGAAGATCAAGATTTATTTGAACTTCAACAACTCCAATTAGATTCAGGGGAATCATTTGATTATAAACAAGGTTATGATTTTTCCACAAACGAATTTCACAAGCAATATAACCTTAAGAGTAAGAAAAATACTGAAACTTCTACTAAGAAAACTCCTCAAAATGAAAATAAGAAAAAAATAGAAGCCCCAACATCAAAAGTTCTACAAATTCTCCCTAGGGAAAATAGGCAAAACTCTAGTTCTTCCCAAAAAGTTTCTGATCCTAAAATTTCACCAAGCCCTAATATTGTTGACATAACAAATGAAGTTTCTCAAGCTACAAACGATTCACAAAAATCTGTTGTTGCAAAAGCATATGATTCTGCTAAAACAACAAACTTAGATCCTAAAACATCCACTGCTAATCCAAAATCAACAGATCCAAAAGCTGCTACTGTAAAAACATTTTCTGACAATACTAAAACTAAAAAAACATCTACTGCTTCACAAACCACTCTTGAATAGAAAACAAAAAGCAGTAAGACTCAAGACACTCAAATTGAAACTGAAAACATAACTGTAGAAAAACAAGATAAACCAACACAAACTACAGTTACCAAAGAAGATTTAATTCAAATAAGTAAATCTCAACCTTCATTCAACATACAAACTGAGATTGCAAAGTTGAAAATACCAATTCCTTTAATAGAATTGGTAAAACATGATTTGTATAAATCAACCATCAATGAAACACTGAACATAAATGATGGAGAAGACTCCATAAATTTGAATGATGATAAACCAGAGTTGATTTTTGGCCCAGATGTAAATGGAAAACATCCAAGATGGATCAGTTCCTCCATTTTACATCAGTTTAACCATTCATGATCAAATTTTACACAACACAATGTTAGATTCAGGAGCTTCACATAATTTAATGCCCAAAGCTATAATGGAAACCCTGAACTTAGACATTACAAGGGCTTACAAGGGTTTATTTTCATTTGATTCAAGCAAAGTAAAATGCCTAGGATTAATCAAAGATTTATGTGTAACACTAGTTCAATATCCTAGTAAGAGTATACCTATGGACATTATAATAGCTGATATTCCACCCAAATATGGAATGTTATTATCTCGCTCATGGGGAGTAAAGTTACAGGGATCTCTACAATTGGACATGTCTTATGCTACTATATCAATTTTTGGTCAACCTAAGAAGTTAGATACGGAAACTTTAATGAAATACATGGTAAGTAATGCAGAAAGATCAATAAATTACCCAATTTATGCTACACCTACTGACCTAGATTCATTCATCCTATGTAATGCTGAAACAGATAATGAAATCAAGACTGAACTAAAGGAAGAAAAGAAAACACAAAACAATGATAACATCTTTCTTGAATCTCTATGGAATTTAGAATTTGATGGCTCAGTAAACAAGTTAGGAGCAGGATCAGGAGTATGGATAACCAATATAGAGAAAAATCATGCAAAAGGCCATGCTTTTAGACTGAATTTCAAATGTACAAACAATATGGCTGAGTATGAAGCCCTCATTTTAGGACTCCAAATAATCAGAAATTTAGGAGGTAAAAGAATAGAAATAATGGGAGATTCAGAGTTGATTGTAAAACAAATTAAAGGTGAATATTCAGTTTACATTCCTAGATTATGCCGATATAGAGAGACTGTATTAGATTTGATTGATGATTTATTGGAATGTAATTTCTCTGCAATACCAAGAAGGAAAAATTTACAAGCACATCCTTTGGCAACATTTGCTAGCACTTGTTATTTACCTTTTCAGCCTAATCATATGTATACTGCAGAAGTAAAGCACAGACCAATAATCCCAGATAACCTCAAATATTGGTAGATTTTTTCACAAGATCAACAAATTTATAATTTTATGAATACTGAAGGTGAATTTCAGAACTGTAAGATAGAATCTGATTGTACCATAGATCAAGATTTAGCTTGTGAAATAGATTTATTTAATGTAGATGTAAATAAATTAAAGTTTGCTAGACCCACTAAATTCAATCAATCAGATATATAGATAAATTAAAGAGAGTAGAAATTGATGAGATAATTGATGAAGAATCTGACATATTAAATCTCAAAGACAATTTCTTGCCAATAGGTTTAACCCCATTAGAAGATTTATTTGACTCAAATGATGTTTCTAGAAAACCCAAAATGGAGCCACTTAGATCTGACATTGAGTAATGCAACATAGACACAGAACTGAAACCCGAAATGATAAAACTTTCCAAAGCCTTACCTCAACAGGAAAAGGAAAAATATATTGCTCTTTTTAAGGAATTCCAAGATGTTTTTGCTTGGAGTTATGAGGACCTTAAATCCTATGACACCAACATAATTCAACATAAAATTCCAGTAAAAGAAGATCAAAATCCCTTTAGACAAAAGTCAAGGAGAATCAACCCTGTCTAGATGCCCCTAATAGAAAAAGAAGTGAAAAGAATGTATGATGCACACGTAATTGCACCAATCAGATATTATGATTGGGTTTCTAACCTAGTTCCAACAAGAAAGAAAACACGAGAGATTAGATTATGTGTCAACTTTAGGAATCTAAATAAAGTATCCTGAAAAGATAATTATCCTTTACAGAAAATGGATCACATCTTACAAAGAGTAGTTGGTTCTTCTAGGATTTCACTGTTAGATGGTTTTTCAGGATACAACCAGATTTTAGTCCAACCAGAGGATCAAGCCAAAACAACTTTTACTACTCCTTTGGGCACTTTTATGTATGTAAAAATGCCCTTTGGTTTAATGAATGTAAGGGAAACCTTTCAAAGAGCTATGGATATAGCATTTGCAAAGGAAATTCATGAAATCTTGGTAATTTTCTTAGATGACATAATGGTATTTTCTAAGACTGATTATGAACACTTAGATCATCTTAGACAAGTTTTTATAAAATGCAGAAAGTTTGGCATCTCATTAAATCCTAAGAAAACCCTGTTTAGATCAGAAGAAGGCAAGTTACTAGGACACATAATTTCAAAAGAAGGAATTATGATAGATCTTTCAAGAATAGAAGCAATTCTTAACATCAATCCACCAAGAAACATAAAAGAGTTACAAGCCTTTCTAGGTAAGATTATTTTTTTAAGAAGATTCATATCCAATTTAGATGAGATAATTTGAGAACTAAATAACATGCTTAAAAAGGGTTCAATTCTTAAATGGATTGTTGAGGCCAAACAATCTTTTGAATCCATCAAACAGGCCTTAACCAAAACCCCGGTCCTTATAAGTCCTGATTTTAAAAAGGATTTCATCATTTTTTCATTTGCTTCAGAACACACCATTGCTGCAGTGTTACTGCAGAAAAATGACCAGGGTTATGAACAACCCATAGCTTTCTTTAGCAGAACACTTAGAGATGCATCTTTGAAGTACAATATCACGGATAAACAAGCCTTAGCTTTGGTAAAGGCCATTAAATACTTTAGAGTTTACATTCTCTATTCTCACATAATTTCCTATGTCCCAAATGCTGTAGTAAAAGACATTCTTACTCAGGATGGTCCTGATGGAATAAGAGGAAAGTGGATTGCCACTATCTTAGAATATCACATAGAGATAAAACCCACAAAGTTGATAAAAGTTCAAGGTTTAGCCAAACTTATGGCTGAATCAAATTGTCATGCCCTAGACATAGATTTTATTGCCCAAATAGATGATCAGGAAGAGATGGCGACTCCAGAGATTAGTGAAGCCTTTTCAGACTCACCATAGTATGCAGATATTATATTTGTATTACTAAACTTACAAGCTCCTCCTGGTTTATCTAGAACAAAAGCAAGATTTCTAAAGCTTAATGCAGTAAGATTTTGTATTTTAGACAAGGCAATTTTTTGGAAAGATGAAAGTGGGATTTTATTAAATTATTTGTCAAAAGAAGAAGCTGACAAAGTATTATAAGAATTTAATGCAGGTGACTGTGGAGGACATCTATACTCGAAAACTATTGCAGACAAGATCCCGAGAGCTGGTTTTTACTGGCCTACCTTGTTTGCTAATGTCAAAAAATATATGACCTTCTGTCATAAGTGCCAAATCTTTGAGGGTAAGAAAAAACTGTTACCCCTGCCATTAAATTCCATCTCTACAGAAATGCCATTTCAGCAATGGGGTCTTGACTTCATTGGAGAAATTCACCCCCCATCATCAGCCCAACATAAGTGGATTCTGACAGCCACTGATTATTTTACCAAGTGAATTGAAGCCATACCCTTTAGGCAAGCCACAGATACTGTCATTATCTCTTTCCTAGAAAGTAACATTCTTTCAAGATTTGGATGTCCCCAAAAGATAATTAATGATAATGCAACAACATTCAAATTTTAAAAAATGATTGACTTTTGCCATAAATACCATATTACCCTAGGTCATTCTACTACATATTACCCTCAAGGTAATGGCCTAGCTTAATCTTCAAATAAAAGCCTTGTAAATATCATCAAAAAGTTACTGGAAGATAACAAAAAGACTTGGAATAAGAAGTTAGTCAACGCCTTATGGGCATATAGACTTACAACTAAAAAATCCATTGGTACATCCCCTTACCAACTTGTCTATGGAATGGAGGTTATTTTTCCATACTCCCTAGGAGTACCAGTAATGAAGATTATCCAAGAGTTACAAGTTGAAACAAATGATATTCAAAGAAGGATGAATCAAACTATTCACTTGCAACAAACAAGGGAAGAAGTTTATATCAAGTCTCAAATGATCCAAAACAAGATAAAGAATTTCTTTGATAAAAGGACTAAAGAAGATGATTTTTACATTGGAGATAAAGTGTTAAAATGGGATTCAAGAAGAGAAGACAAAGGTAAACATGTAAAATTTGATTTTCTATGGAGAGGAACTTTTGTGATTTATGGATGCAGAGGCAAAAGCAGCTAAACAACTATTGGAGTGCAGATTTGAAGAAAGTTTTCCTTAATTATGATCCACAAGGGATTCTAAGTAAAATGAGGGTTAAATGTAAGTTAACACCCTTCACTCATGAAACAAAACTAGAGATAGAAAGATATGCCAATCAAACTGAATGGACAGAGAATACTTTAGTAGATGCAATAAAGAAAAGTGATACTAGTCACACTTTAGAGACTGCTGATCAAACAGAGAAAGCCACTAAAAGAGTAAGAGAAGAAGATACCTATGTTGCTGAATCTACCACTGAAACTAAATTCAAGTTAAGATACAACAAAAGGCCTAAGTTAAATTCAGTGGGTAAAGAAAAAGTAACCATTGATGTTGAAGAAACAGATCTCCCAGATACCAACACAGATGTTGCCACTGTCATCATCAATGAGCCAGTTACTAAAAATCAGAATGAAGAACAGGTTAACAATGGAAATACATAGTTGATGGAGAAACAACAGAATATGGAAGCTTCATCCTCAAAAACAACTGAGGAGAAAGATTTAGATATCAAGGAGAAGTACAAACAGATCAAGTTAAAGAATGAAGAAATAAAAAATGATATCTACTCTCAATATATGAAACAAACACCAAGTGTTCAAAATAGGCTTTTGTTTGCATTTGATTATTCTAACAAAAAACTAATCATGTCAGTATTGCAGCCAATAGTAAAAACTCCAAAGGAAGTGGCAGATTATAAGAAGATTGACTTAGAAGTCCAAACAAAAAAAAAATCATGCTCTTGATCAGATTGAATTTCATAGACAGAGTTCAGAAATGTTATACTCTATTGTTACAACTAAAGCTATGAGTGTTCAGAAACTTCAGAACACTATCACAAACATGAAAGATCAGATGAAATTGGACAAAGCATCCTTGTATGCTAAGGATCTAAGAATCAAATCTTTGGTAGAATTGGTCTTATAGATTGGATTTGATCCAACAAATGTCAAGGCAATAGAACAATTAATAAAGAAAAAGAACGAGGACATTGTAGCTTTGAGGAAACAACTTAAACTTCCTCCAACTGAACATCCTCATACCAAGGAAATAATAGAAGGAAAAAATGAGAAATATGATATGATGAATATAATATTTCAGCTTACAACACAGATAAAATAAATGGAGATTCAGATGGACAAGCTTGTCCAGGAAAAAGAAACACCTAAAACACAGGTAGCATCTACAATCATCCCTATGGTTACTACAACTGTGCCATCAACTCTAGCTGAAGAGTTGGCACCTAAAGTTTCACTAGCTATTGCAGTGCCAGTGACATCATCCTCAACATCAGCTACAGAGTCATCTACAACAACAACTCACCCTATAGATGAGGCTAGCAAACTGGTAAAGGCCATGGAAGAAATGTCTCTTAAGACAAGTGAAATTAGCAGGTTGAAACAAATGGTTGAAAATCTTGAAGATCAAAAGAAGTTGGCTCAAATTAATGCAAAAACTCATGAGCAAAAGGCCATTAGATTAAATGAAGAACTGAAGAAATTACAGAAGGAATTAACCTTGAAGGAACAAATTTCCTTTATGAAAAATCATTTGTGGAACAAGATCATAGAAGCCATAAATGATGTATGGCCCTCTATTCAAATGCTTTTTGAACAAAGAGACCTACTCAAAGAAGCCTTAGAAGAGATTCATAAGACTAAGGAGGAACTTGACAGCAAACCAAAACAAGCTTTAGAACTGATAAAGTTTCTAAACAACAAGAACAGACAATAGTTAAAAGAGATTGAAATTACTGATAAGATTGAAACTATCCTTGAGATAAAGAAATTCATCACCAAGAAGAACCCGATGAAACAACTTGAGGAAAAATGTGAGAATATGAACATCTCCATAACCAGGTTTATGGTCAAATTTGAGAATTTGAGGCAAAGAAGTTTGCCTAATATTTTGGTCATCAATGAAAAATTAATGCCTCAGGAAGATTATAATAAAAAGATCAGAGAATATGCAGAGGAACAAGTTGAGAAATCAGGTGGTGGACAAGGCATTCCAACAGGAAAAGTCTTACTCAGAAGTTTTCAGGACTTATTTTACTTGCAGCATGAGTTAAGACACTTGTTTGTAATTAAACCAACTCTTTCCAGGTACACAGAAGCAGATGAGAACTTCAGAAAGTTGAAAAAAGTACAAATTCCAAGTTAAGAATATTGGCAGCCATTAACAGATTTACTGTGAAAGGTAAGAAGGTGGAAAAAAAATAGTGAAAACAGTTTGTTGAGTTGCAGTCAAAGCAGATTTCTATTACCTCAGTAAACATGTTTTACAATGATTAAAGAGTATCCGAATTGAAAAACAGTATCAGAGATTAAAGAGAATAAGTGAAAGAGTATCAGATAAAGCAGATCATATTTCAAAACAAACTTGAAATATCTAAAGCCAGCAAGGAAGACACCAAGGCTGTCATCTGCATCTTATCCATAATCAGTTACTATTTTATTTGAATTAATAGGAAAACTTGCTGATTTGTTGAGCAGCTGTCTCTATTATTATTGTAAAGATATATTTTTCCCCTTAGATAATTCCTAGAAGCATTCTAGGATATTTTGTAAACAATTATGTATAAATACTTCACTCTTTGAAGTATTATTATGGAATAAATTGTTGAAGATTTCTATAGTCATTTTTTATTGGACTCGAAGGCTTTTGTGTTTCCAATCTCAAGTAGCAGACTCGATCAGACCAATTAGCATCATATTTCAGGATTCATGTGATGAGCTATTGAAGTGAAGTATTTCCTTCTTGTCATTGTTATCTTTCTTTGTTACATGCATCCATAAATGTTTTCCAAATTTAAATGAATAAGTAGGAGTATTACTTCAGGATTTGTTAAAAGCACCCTGTTTTTACTATTTATCATTTCCATGTTTTCTGCTGATTTCTAGAGTAGGGAACCCTTAATTGCTCCCTCTTTCGTTTGACCTCTGCTTACTACTTCTCTTTTCTGGATCAAAGAACCCTTCATTGCTCTTTATCCCGATCATATCACCTCACCAAACAACCTTCCAAGATCTTCATGGGTTATCTATCTTGCCCTGAAAACATTTGACTTCTTGACTTTGATCCCAGCTTTGTCTGTTTGATTTTTGAATCCTCAGCCCAATGGACAAACAAATTTCCCACTATCCATATCATTAGGTATTTTTTCCCACCAAATCAATCAAACCAAAACCAAATTTCACAATCATAACTAGCCTAATATTTTATAAAACAAACAAAGTTAAATCTTATAGAGAGAGCCCTCTCTGAACCCTAGGAAGGCTAGATCTTGGAGTTTAAAAGTTGGTTTGTGGTTACGTCTAGTGTTCTTAGACTTTAAACCAAAATCTCACAACTTTAGAATACTAGAGTGATAACATACTAAACAACACTAGAGAAAAAACCTGGCCCTCATACCATCCTAATTTGAAATGACTGTATTAGTTTTGCTGTGCTAAGTGTCTTTTTAGTTTAAAAACATGTGCATAATCAGTTCTTTAGTTTGCATAACGATTGAGGTGTTTGTCCATGAATTGTAGATGATTTTTAGTGAATTCAAAGCATGAAATAAGCACAGATAACACTAAATAACAGTGTAAAACAGATAAATAAGTCACCACATGAAATTTACACATCAGGCATGATGAAGCAGTTCACCCCTCCTGGGCTACATCTGCTGGTCCAACTCCCAATGGCTTGTCCATCTTTCATTATGCTTAATTTTTTTCTATTACATGTAGTTACATTGCTCTAATGGATGTTTTCTCTACACCAATGGCTCCAGAATGCTCCAATTAGTCAAGAATGACTCTTCATTCACTTAGAATGGTCGAAAATTGGGCCTGCTACACTTTTGCCCAGTTTCACCTAGAAAAGCTCGACTAAAAGTGGAGAACTCCACTTAATTGGAGTTAAAATAGCATGGGCCGCCAATTTTGGCACGCCCGCTAACAGTTCTTCCGTATTAACCATTGCATTAAATGTTGTGGTTGGGCACATGCACCCCCAAATCGCTTGTTAACATAACTGTCGACGGAACACATGGTAGGAGACTGCAGTTAAGTTTGAACGCAAGTTGAGCTGTCGGTTAACGCAGACTATGGGGTTGGTTGATGTTGTTGTTATCGCCATGTGACATATATATCAGAAACCGTTGCGGGTGACATTTACTGCGACAGTTGGTGGTTACGTTAACGTGGCCATGTGACAATGTATACAAGACCGCTGGCGGGTTGGGACCGCCGGCGGTTCCCAACCCCCGAATACGATTTCAAAAAATAATAAATATAACCCGTAACTGTATACAGTTAAGAAAAAAAATGTAGCTCGGGTGCTAAACCACGCACATGTCCAGTGGGAGGTCTCGGGCTCGAGCCCTGCAGACCCTCACAAAATTTTACCACGCCATTTCAGGGACATGTGGTGGCCTCAGGGTTGGCCACGTGGCACCCTATGATTGGCTCCTCCAAATTCATTCAATCAATAGAAAACAAACACTTGTCAAACACTGATTAGTCCGGTGGAAATGAATATTCCTTTTTGTTGATTTTACATCCACCCACTTTGCTGATTGTGCATCCCAGTCAAACCTGGTCAAACTGTCGAAAATTTACTTGTTTGGCATTTTGATTAGAACGTGATATCTCCCTCACATGACATTGGTTTTTCGAATTGTTTGCGGCATAGGAATTAGGAAGACGAGATCTACGCAACCATCCTGGTTTCAACCCAATCCTGTAACTTTGAATTTTGAGCAAAATTTATGAACTCCTGATCACTTCCAGGCATTGCAGACAAATATTTTCTCAAATAAGATGTATTATGTGGGTCTCTTGCCTTATAAAAGAAGATCTCACATTGTGCAGAAAAACTTAGGAAGTATCTCCAATTTTTATGCCGATAGGCGTCTTATTATGAGGTTCTCCTTACTGACACTGTAGAGATTCAGATGACGTAATTTTTTCAAGTTTAATCGATCAATCAATTGAGAGTTGGCCCACGTGCTTTTGTGTCTATATAGTACAATTATATATTTTCCATGCTTCCAGCCACAATTACAAATGATCATTGTTAAGACCTTTGGTGATCAAATGTTAAACCCAAACCCTTCATTCACTGATCTCTCTTACAATCTGTTAGCAGAGATCTGTGCTACTCAAGACCAAAATCGACTTTACTTTTCCCTCTACAAAGATAAATTAGTCACTTAGTCACTGTTCTACAAAGAGAAATAAGTCATTCAGTCATTATTCTATGTAATAGATTTAAATTTTGACACAAATTGTTTTAATTAAAAAACTATATATATTCACAACAAATATGCCATCGACAATATGTAGGGTTGAATTCCAAGAATTCAAACACTCACACGCATTCATTACTAATTTACTGAAAAATTAATGTTGCCACTCTCTCAGTAAAGTTATTTAAATCGACTGAGTCGAAAAATCAAATCTACTCAGTTGAAAAATCAATTTTTGTAAATCAATTTCAATAAATCTAGAACTCCAATTACCTAAAGAAAAATATGATACGTTCCTATAGTGATTTACATATCATTGCATGATATCCTTGCCCGAGAAATACAAGTCTTATTGTTATTCACCTTCATGCTCACATGATTACCCATGGCATCCTTTACAAATGAAACTCTCCATGCTCTCATGATTACCCATGGTGTCCTTTGCACAACCTAGCAAATGCAACTTTGTTGCAGTCATGCAAGAGACCACAATATGCACATGTTCATGAAAACAAAATTAATACGAGGCACGCATTCAAGAAATATTTGGTTATATTTTCTAGCTTTAGAATTTCAGACCATGGCAAAAAACACATATTTCCACGTAAAAAGAGGTTTAAAATGGAAACCAAGAAGAGACATGACTATACTTCTATTATCTCAGTGGAGTGGGCATCCTCACGCTCGTACTTAGAACAATATTCACCATCGCCATTTGAGAAATTACACTGAGGACACATTACTTCATCAAAATCCATTAATCCACAGACCATATTAGTAAAGGAGGTGCAATCATATCCATCCTCATTCCCAATGCTTGAATCCTCACTTTTCCTCTTGCATAGGACCAACCACGTTCTGAAACCTCAATGCCTTAAAATTCACGTTAGGGTACACCAAGATCCCTTCAAGAAAATTTGAATCTGATATTTCTTTTCCGACTAATTGGCCACAGTGCATGAAAATAGAGTCGACATTAATACATGACCAAATCCAGGCTCGCTGTTATCCCAAATCTATAGGATTGGCACATAAATCTGCATATGGACCAATTAAGTGTAAATAATAGACTTCAACTTTTTCAAACTATGGTAACAAGGCTTAGTGGTATTTTGCATTTTTTGGCAAGGGATTTGATGAAGATGTGGTTGTTAATAGCAACGATATTTCAATCAAATGTTGTATACACGAATATTTGCTTTGATCAGTGTCTTATTTCTCCTCCATTTGTGCCACAAAGATCATTTACCATTCAAAATTGAAGTGAATTTTGCAATTGAAACTTGGCACCCAAGTATTTTGGAGTGAAATGGTTTTTTTTCAAGTATTTTGTTTGGTTAATTTTAACTATAATTTTGAAGATATTTTTAGAACATTGAGTTTAAGTTATTTAATTTATAGAATTTTAAGGGCCTTTTCAAGTGTTGAATCTATTTAAGAATTCAAAAATGTATTTTAAATATCAAAAAATCACAATTGGTGAAAAAACCATTTCATTTATAAATTAGACTAAACTATTGAAAACCACTACTTCTCTATTACTATAAATAATCCACACCACTGCTTCCTTAACTCGAACTACACACTACTAATACTACAATCTAATGGCAAAATAATAAATTGAGATTTGATAAGATTTAACCACATTGCATATTTTTCATTCAAAGGTTAATAAGGATTCATTGTATTTTTTGGTGAACACTTCATTGAGTTGCTACTTTATTTTTTTGGTGTACACTCCATTGAATAGCTACTTCTCTTCTACATTGCCACCTATAAATTAAAAATAGTTTAGCCAAGGCCAACTCTCGGCTTAGAGTTTTATAAACTTTTCAGCATATTTATCACGAATCTTGAATTTCGAATGCAGATAAGACATTTAATTCCTCAGCATTCTGCTACAATATTTGTGCTTACACCCAACTTTTTGGCAAACTTAGAATGTGGTTTCTCGCAAACCTTCAGCGTCAACTCTTCCCGCCTCTCTCTTGGCCACCACGCATACGGATTTTATATTAGAAACGTGCTTATGCAAGAAAACATAAACATGATTTTAAGGTAAGAAAGCCAATACTGAGTTTGATTTTTTTAACTGTGCAAGTTTCTTTTTTATGTTGTTTGTTGAAGCCAAAAATGCTAAACAATGAAACTTGAGATTCACATATAGTGCCATTTCCACAAACTTAGGCACTTATTTCTTATTAGTTAAGACTGTCCTTTGATACTGCATAGATGCATGCATCTCCAAAGGCCACTTTTAATATTTTTTTGTTATTTTACACGAGATTTTATTCACCATTTAAGGATAGAAATTAATAAAGAGGGCAAAGAAAACTTTAAGAAAAAACCTACCAAGTTAATAAGTATGGCCTTTAATACGTTAATAAGCATGACCTTTAATAACTTTTTGTTATTTTAAACAAACTAATAAATGGATTTTTATTCACCATTTAAGGATAGGAAATAACAATTAATAGGGAGGTGAAAGAAAGTTCTTGCAAAAATACAAACCACTTTATTCTTCATTCAAATGCAGTTTTAAGATTTATGTGAACAAACAATATAATAAAAATAAACCATATAAATGTTAAGTAAAAGCTTGGATATAATATAATTGATATTATAATTTATTAATTTTAGAATTTTTATTAAAAATGCTATTTTAGGATTTATGTTAGGTGCAACTTAATTATTAAGTTATTGTTTTTTGGTTAGAAATGTATGATAGATTTATTATGATATTGTGAATTTTCCTCGTTTAAAATGCATTTTTTAAGGCAAATAGACTCAAGGCCTTGAAAAACCTAGGGCGTTCATACTACATAGATTACAAAATTTAAACTTACCATTCTCAAATTTTCCAACAATATCTTCAATGAATAGACAAACTAAGCTTTTACATTATTAATATAACGTGAAAAAAGTTAAATGGATATAAATAACGTTTAAAAAAAATACATAAATGAACTCGTATACCACTTGCAATAAATCATATTTCTTTCTTCAGCATCAACATATGGAAATGCCTCTAAAAAGGTTATGGAATGTGTCACGGGAAAACATGCAACTTACCATATGGTCATTTTATAATTATTCATAACCCTTAAAAAAATCAATCATAAAAAATAAAAATATTAGTCCTTATTAGTTAGGGACTGTAGTTTTTGGTATGAAGTGAATGCTTGTTTTTTTGTAAGTTCAACATTGGTGAGACTACATCATGATCATGTCCAAGAATAACAACTAAGTAAGGCAGGGAATTGAACTAGTGACTTAACATCTACGAGTGCCTTAACAACACACCTATCACTGTCTATCCAAGACCCCATGGACACAAAGTGAATGCATTTTGAATTTGTATTAATTACTAATTTTTTGAATTTATTTTATTTTATTTATTTATTTATTTTATTATTATTATTATTATTTTTAAAATTTATATTTATTTTTATTTTTATTTTTTAATTATATATTAATCCCATTTTTATGTAAAGAAAAAAACATTTATTGAATATTTTGAACTTATATATTTAATTTTTGATTGGTTTAACTATTATGATGGTATTTAATTTTCACATTAACACAACTCACATATTGCAACTTTTTAGATACTCTATGTAACTTTAAATGACTTCTTGTCCATGTAAGTCGCGTGTCTTTATTACTATCTAAAGCGACCACTCTAAACAATGGTGTAATCCAAACTCCTATCGCACTACTACCTCACCACTTGTTATTATACTAGATTGAATATCTTCCATATTTGATGAGCACCAATTTTGTTCAACTTTTACTATGCATCTTTATTTACTTTCTTGGCATTGGAACAAAGGATGTGACACAAAGACATCTCACATATTCTGGCCCCTCTGCACACTAGACCTTTGAAGAGATACTCGACCTCTGGGTTGTTCGACCAGTTGATCCTCGACCTCCAATAAGACATTGGAAACCATTCAATTTCAAATTTCATTGTATATACATTCGAAGGGTAAAAAATCCCCAAAACACTATCGATGTTCTCGTGCACCCTTTGGTGCAATGCTAGCATAAAACTTTATAACATGTTTCCAATACATTCTAAGGTTTTATTTAACCCATCAAACATGAATAAAATGTAAAAATAGATGGAGGAACGTGGGCCCTAATAGCAACAAAACCATTTGTGGCCTTGAGAGCCCCCTCTCCTGGTTTTCAAAATGGTAGGGGGGTCCCGCATTTAATCTGGGCCATAGATTTAGTGGGTAATCAATTTTCAAAATACTTGCCAATGTGAACCGTGGTCGTTAAATTCCAACGGGGCAAGGGGTCTCACATTCCATCGTTCCGGGATTACTTTGGAGTATGCATGCTTTGGGTAAATACATTTTTTAAAATCATAAAAATAGGGACTTGTATTCCATACCACTCAAATTTGTAACTCTGTAAATCTACTGTGTTCCTAACCGTAAAGTCTTTGTAGTTTGGTGACAACTTTTAAATCAGAAGACATAAGAGATATGTGTATTTTTTAAGCCAAGTAGAAAGCAACCCTCTTATTAACGACCATTTTGAACTTCCTAGAACATTCCAAAAACCAAATTGGCATCCAAATTATATAATTAAAGAAATTTACGTCTTCCAGAATATTCTCAACTATTTTTTATTTTTATTTATTTTTCACAAGGAATTTTCATTATTTATTTCCTCTCAGAGGCATGTATAATACACGAAGCGTTAGCCCCAAGGGATAGATCAATTGGTCGAGTTCCCAATGATGCTAATACCTTGCCAATTGGGAGGTCACGGTGTCAAATTTCCTCGACGCCCTTGGGGTTGCATGGATCTGCCTGGATTATTACCCATGGATGTAGCAGCCACTTAGTGACTGTAAAATATAGTTGAAAAAAAAATACAATAGAAGAATGTAGTGAAATGAATCATACTAATAAACAATGTAGGCATTCACTTCAACTCTGGATCAGTAGCGACTAATAAACAATGCAGACATTCACTTCAACTTAGGATCGGTAGCGGCCACTCAGTGATCGTAAACCACAGTTGAAAAAAAATACAAAAAACAATAGAAGAATGTAGACAAATGAATCATACTAATAGAAACAACCGAAGGATGTAGCGAAATGAATCATACTAATAAACAATGCAGGCATTCACTTCAACTTTGGATCAATGATTAATCCATAAGCAGGTTAGAGCTAAAGTCATTGACGAATAGATAGAACTAGTAGAAAAAAAGATTGCGTAGCACACATATCTGAGAGTTATTTGTTCCAGAGACTTTCCATCTCTCTTTGGAATCATGAAATGAAGTTGAAATTAGCTTCCCTTAATTAATCAATAGGTGTCAAGACTATTGAATGGAGAATATCAAGCTTTGAGCAAATGGCTTCTTAATGCAAGTGATGATTTAGTTTCTTGTAATACAAAAAATTTTGTATTCCAGATAAAGCATGAAGAGATGACAATTTAGGGGAATGAAAAATGAACTGATTGAACTCTGAAATATTATCAATCACATTCAAGAATAGTCCTTAAAGATCATGGAGGAACTAGAAACATTTCTGTTGTATTATCATATTCAATCCATGTTGTAATAAGATTATCGGTCTTCATATCTATATTTATGCTATCCAAATCCACAAACTCCAAGGAACTCATGTTGTTGATGTCTAAACCTATTTGGTTTCCATTAGGATCGTGGAATTCTACATCGAGGATTCTATGCAGACTATGTCTTCCTCTCACATCTCAACGTCAACGAGTACACCATCAAATATCTGACAGATATGCAAGACAAATTTGAGACGATATACATAAACAAAATTAAGGCGTAGTCTAACTTATAGATGAAATAACCTTTCTTACAACAATAGTTAATGTTAATCAAAATTCTGTAGATATTTTTAAAAGATTTAGTTTAAGTTGTTTAATCTATAGAATTCAAGAGCCCTGGGTTTTTCAGGGTGTTGAATTCATTTATGCATTCAAAAATGCATTTTAAACAACAAAAATTCATATTCTTTCCTGAAATTGTTTTACGGAATTCTAGTGAAAAAGTCTATTTCATCTATAAGTTAAACTACGCCCAAAATTAATAGCAGGACGTCATTCCATTGCCCAATAAAGATAAAATTTAAAACTTTTAATAATAATAATAATATACATAAATTTAACTTTACACTTCAAATAAAATAAAGTATTGTTAAGTCAAATTAATCCACCAAAATGGATAATATATGTGTCTACCGACATAATAAGAATGAATAATAATTATTGAACTTCTATCTTAATAATTAATAATTATTATTTAACCCATATACTATGTTACTTAATATTGTTAACAATATTTTGATCTTCATATTATGATGATTATCAAGGTTAATTATATAAGATTTTTATAGCAATTACTAAGTAGGGCGGTCGTTTCTCTCAGGTCTCGGCCCCCGTAATGATGACTCTGGCACTACAATGATCACGGCGACAGCTAGTATGTCAGGCTGGGTACCGGCTGACCTGAACCGACGTTATCTTCTCAGAACCCGAGGCAGAGGAGGAAAGGTTGGAACCGGGAGATCGAGTTTCTCAACCCTGGGATGAAGTTAACTCATGTAACTTGTTTTGTTTACTGAGCAGTTTCTTAACAACAAGTTTTCCGAATCGGTGGCGGGTTCCAAGCGTTTTTTGTTTTTAGTTGCTAAGGTGCGGCTATAATGGGTTACGATAGTGAATTCCTGGAGCTCGACCCTGCGCCGGAAGACCTCCTGACGTGTTGGGGTCACGAGATATCAACGAAGAACCTTGATTTGTTCTTCCCAAAGAACTCAGCCCTACCTGGTCCCAGCAGCGAGGTTTTTGCCGAAAATGCTCTTTCGGGACGTCGAGATAAGGACATTCTGAGCCCGTGGTATGGTCTTGGGAAGGAGAGAGCGATCCCTGTGGAGAGTCAAGGACAGCTAAGAGCCGTCGAAGATAGGGCGGAATTTCTGAAACTCTTCTCCCGTATCAGCTCGGCGAACAACGAACAAGGTAATACATCATGCCCTAATCTCTCGGGTGGTTTGGAAGATATTGTAGGATCTCTCGTTTTTCAAGGTGCGACAAGTTCACAAGCAAAAGGGAAAGAGGTTCAGGTCGGAGAACCTCTACAAGATCAAGTACATCCATGGCAAGGTTTTCCAAGGCCTCCAGTTTCAGTTTTTCAAGGCGGGTTCCAAAGGGGAGGAGGACTGCCAAGAAGTCTACCACAAGCCGTCGGGGCCCAAAATCGACAGATATGGGCCACAAATGGTGATGGGGTTGCAAAGAGTTTACGGCAAACGACTTGGCAAACGACTTGCACTTTAAACCCTCTTTCTATTAACTGTGCGATAGAGGCGGAGAAGATCGAAGGAAACCCTCCGAGGTCGGTTGAGGAAGGTGAAGTACCCGTCGTCCTTGAAGGAGCGGGTCAAGGGTCGATACCTGTGGATCTGCCGGAAGCCCCAATCCCAAATGCTGAAGGAACAATCGGCATTTCGAAGGAGGTCATCGGGGACAAACGACAGAAGTCCAAGCCCATAAAGAAGAAAGAAAATCGTCCACTTTGCCTCTTGGGAGCAGACATTGGCATAGAGGACGCAATGAACGCGACAGAGACTGTCCTGGTTGGCCGCGTCAGAGGCAGAAAGTATTCGGCTGAATACATAAATAATTGGGTTAATACAGAGTGGAATGAAGCTCCGGGGAAGCCTACTGAGATCTTGGTTCTGGAAAGGGGATGGTTCAGTTTACATTTCGAGAGAAAAACACATGTGGATTGGGTTCTCGAAAAGATTTGGAGCTTTGGGAAGCGCCCAATTCTGTTTCGTAGATGGACGCCTCTCTTTGATGCGCAGAAGGAGAAAATGGCCGAGTCACCTGTCTGGGTTAAAGTCCCGGGACTTCCCCTTCAGTTCTGGACGGAATCTGTGTTCGTCTCAATTGGCAATACGCTGGGGAAATACCTGGATTATGACAAATCCTACCTCACAACCAAGGATAGAAGTATGGCACGTGTTCTGGTAAGCTTAAATCCAAAGGAGGGTTTGGCGGATGCAATGACCCTAAAATACCGGGAACTAGAATTCTTACAAATTTTGGACTATGAAAATCTTCCGTTCCGCTGTTTAAGGTGTCATCAGTGCGGCCATCTTGCGAAGGAATGTCCACTGGGACACCGACGCCGTCGCAGACATTGGAAATCCTTCAGCGCCCAGGGACCTTCTGCACAGGGTTTTCGGGGGGTCCAGCAAAAGGCCCCTGATACTGTAGCTGAGCAGATGAGAACAACGGAAGTCTCTATGGAGCAGATCCCCCTTCCGGAAGGCATCGCTGCTTATTCCTCTCAGGCTACTCCGCCGGTCTCCCTAGCTCCACCTTCAGACGAGCTCGCTGGGGCGTCTTTGGCGGGTATGATCTCATTATCCACCTCTTGTGATGTTTCATCTGTTTCATCTTTACAGTCTTTTTCATTTTTGCCTGGTCCATCGGGGGCAGATTGTTAATGATTTTTCTGCACTTAATCTTTCAAAAGCGTCTTCCGATAGCCTGCTTATCTCTATTCCCTCCTCTCCTGTGGATGCTCATCCAACCCCAGAGGTGGCCTTTTCTCTTGCTGAGCCCTGTGAGGGTGTTACCTTGGCTGATGTCTCTTGCGCTCAATCCCTGGACAATCCCCCGTATAATCTCCGTCCCTTGGCTAATAGAAGGGGCAAGGGTATGGCAGTAGGAGGTATTGCCTCGGACCCCATTATATTAGGACCAAGGAAATTAAGGGGCAGGAAATCTTATCTCTCAAAAGCCCAATTTAAAGCCATCATGGACATAGCCGACGGGAAGCAGAAAACCTTTCCTGGGGTGCTTAGAGCAGAGCCACCACCCCCCCCCTGTCCCTGATGATCCTTCTTTCTTTCAATTGCAGAGGCTTAGCTAGCCAGCCGAAAAAGCTAGCCTTCAAACACCTGGTTCACTCTTATAATCCTGATGTTATTTATCTACAAGAAACCATGGGGAAAAGTGAGGATGTAATTTGCTCTCTTCAGAAGCTCTTGCCTGGCTGGGTTTTTTCAGCCCTGGATGCCTCAGGCAGGTCGGGGGGTGTGGCAACAGGCTTTAACTCGAGGAAGCTTAAGGAAGTCTCCTCTTGGGGATCTCCAAACTGTTTGGCCACGGAACTCTACTCTGGAGAGTTGTGCATTCCTATCCTGTTTTTAAACATCTATGGGCCCTGTATGGAAAGGGAAAGCTTCTGGAATTCCTTCTTCAATCTCTCTTGTCTCTCCCATCCCAATCTCATTATAGGGGGTGACCTGAATTTTTCCCTTGGAGATTCGGAGTCCTGGGGAGATAATGCACACTCGGATCCCCTCTCTTCTTTCTTCAGAAATAAATTGGCATCCTCACTTCTGGTGGATGCTCCTCTGATCAAATTGCGCCCCACCTGGAGGAATAGACGAGTTGGAGCAGATTGGGTGGGCAAAAGACTTGATCGCTTTCTTCTCTGTGAACCTCTGGTGGAATGGCTTTCAGTTTTCTGACACTGGGTTGGGGAAGGGGGTATCTCGGACCACTTCCCTGTTCTTCTCGAATTAAAAGGAACCTCAGGAAAACCTGGAATCCCTTTCAAATTCAATTCCGCCTGGTTGACGGATGCCTCCTTTGAAGCCCTCTTCCATGATACATGGAGAAAGGACACCTTTCAAGAAGAGGGAAGCAGAAGCACCTGGTTCTGTAATAATCTTAAGCGAATGAAGAAAGCAACAAAAGATTGGGCGAAACAGAGGCACTTGAAGGAAGAAGAAGAACTCAAGAGTCTAAATTTTGAGCTGGAACTTCTGGAACAGTCGGATGGAATTGGCTATGAATCTTTCGAATCCCGAAAGAGAATAAAAGACCTGGAAGCAGCTCGGAGGAAAATTCTCCAGCTTAGGGAGGAAAGTTGGAGATTGAAAAGCAGAGCTATTTGGTTGCAAGCAGGAGATGAAAACTCCAAGTTCTTTCATAATTATGCAAAGGGTCGAAAGATAGCTAACACTATCTGGGAACTGAAAAAAGAGGACGGGGAAATGGCAAAATCCTTTGAAGAGTTGGCAGCCCTTGGAGTAAATCATTTCAAAAATCTCTTCAAAGCTCCAGAGGAAGTCTCCATAGCAGAGATCATCAGAGTTGCTCAATTTTTCCCAAGATATGTTGAGGAAGAAGAAAATGACTCTATCATGGAAGTAGTCTCTAAACAGGAAGTGGAAGACATTCTCAAGGAAATGCAGAAGGACAAAAGTCCTGGGCCAGATGGTTGGACAGTAGAATTTTTTCTTCATTTCTTTGAGTTCCTGGGGGACGATCTAGTTGGGGTGGTGGAGGAATCGAGATCCACTGGAGCCATCTATCAACCTTTCAATTCTACTTTTCTTGCCCTTATTCCCAAATCAGATCAGCCAACCTCCTTTGATGACTTTCGACCAATCTCCCTTTGCACCTGTGTTTATAAAATCATTGCCAAACTAATTGCCTCCAGAATGAAGCCTTTCTTATCAAGACATATCTCTCCAGAGCAGTTTGGCTTCTTGGATGGAAGACAGATTCATGAAGCAGTGGGTATTGCCCAAGAAACCCTGCATACCTTAAAAAGAAGCGGAAAGAAAGGGGCAATTGTAAAAATAGATCTATCAAAGGCTTATGACAGAATAAGTTGGATGTACTTGCGCCTTCTGTTAACTCACCTTGGGTTCAGAGTAGATATAGTAAGATGGATCATGAGCTGCATAACTACTTCATCCATCTCCTTGCTAATCAATGGAGCAGCCTCATCTTTCTTCAATCCGGGAAGAGGTCTAAGACAAGGATGCCCCCTGTCTCCACTCCTTTTTTTGTTGGCAGCTGAAGGGTTAAGCTTGATGATTAACAGGGCAAAAAGGCAAGGCGAAGTCAAAGGTTTTGAAGTGGCTATTAACTTATGGATAACTCATCTGCTCTTTGTGGATGATATCATCCTTTTTAGCAATGGCAGTACAGAGGACTGTAGAGCTCTCAAGAACATTCTGGAACTTTTCCTCAAAGCCACAGGACTCAAAGTTAATGAGCAAAAATCGACCCTCACAGTATCTGGAATGTCTTTGGAAGAGAGAGGTAGCGCAGGGGCACTTCTTCCCTTTGAAGTCAGAACTCTGCAGGAAAGTTTCAAATACTTTGGATTTTCTTTGAAACCTGACTCCTACAGGAATCAGGATTGGAAATGGCTCCTGATCAAAATAGAAAAGAAACTAAATCTCTGGAGCCATAAATGGTTGTCTCGAGCAGGGAGGCTAGTCCTAATAAAATCAGTTCTGATGGCCATTCCGGTGTACTGGGCAAGTCTAATGTGGGTACCCAAAGGTATACTAGCCTCTATAGATAAATTGTGCAGCAGATTTTTATGGGCTGGAACCAAATCAGAACATGTGACACCTTGGGTTGCTTGGGATAAGATCTCGAGACCAAAAGATTGGGGCGGTTGGGGAATCAAGCAGCTGTCCTCCATTTCAAAATCCCTAGCAGCAAAACTAACATGGAGATTTATCTCGACTGATTCTCTATGGTCGATGGTCACAAAAAGGAAGTACATAGCCCCGGCCTCTGTATTAGAATGGGTCCGCAATCCTACAAAGTCTTCCAAAAATGCCTCAGTAGTTTGGAAGGCAGTAGTAGCTTCGGCACATATCATAGAACAAGGTCTTGCGTGGAAAGTAGGAGAAGGTAATGGGGTGAGAATTGGCTGTGACCCCTGGGTGGGGTGCTCGGAAAGATATGCCCTATCAAACGACCTGAGACAGTTTTTGAATGCAAGGGGCTATCAATTTTTGAATCAAGTGGCAAACCCATGGACAACATCCATATGGAGACAAGGGTGGCTGACAGGTGCTGATCTTCTTTTGGAGGAAAGGTGGAGGGAGGAATGGAGCCTCTATGTGACAGACCTTCAAAACTCTTCTGTGCGGATTTCAGAAAGAAATGATGAGTTAGTTTGGGTGCATGCACAGACTGGAATCTATTCCCCTAAGATGGGCTACAAATGGATGATGTCCCAACAAGGATGGGAAGACCCTGCCTGGTGGTCTAAGCCCCTTTGGAAGCTAAAATGTCTAGCAAAAACCAGACTTTTCTTCTGGTGCATCCTTCAGAAAAAGGTACCTACTTGGGATCTCTTGCAGAAAAGGGGGAAAATTGGCCCTGGCTGGTGCTCTCTTTGTAAATCAAATGAGGAATCTACTCTGCATTTGTTTCTAACTTGTCCTTACAATGCCAGTCTGTGGGCAGAAACTTTGAGACTTATCAATTCACCTCTCAAATGGGAAGGAGACAGTATACAGCAAGCTTGGCATCGATGGTGGCAGTCAACCTCTGATGACAAAATCCGCTCCCTACCTCTCTTGATCTCTTGGGGCATGTGGCTAGCAAGAAATCAATTAATATTCAAAGATCTCCTTTTCCCTATCGGGAAATTGGCTGTGACAGGGGTAGCCATTTTTGACAGCATTCCATCCTCATCAGGTCAATCTAGCTCTCGCTTCATACAGAAAGAATACATCAGAGAATCTGTTCCATGGGATTTTTTCGATGGTGCAGCAGATCAAAATGGTCAATGTGGAGCTGGTTTGGTTATCCATGAAAACACCGATAAATCCTTACGAGCATCAGTAGGTCTGGGACAGGGAACAAATAATTTTGCTGAACTCAAGTCTTTACATCACTTACTATGTTGGCTCTCCTTGAAACAAATGCGACAGGTTCAGATTTTTGGTGACTCAAAGAATGTTGTGAACTGGTTCAACAGGACCCAACAATGCAGAAATTACATTTTACTTCCTTTGCTTAATGAGATTATGAATATCAAAAGTTTTTTTCATGATATTACTGTTTGCCACATTTACAGGGAAAGAAATCAGGAGGCCGATACCCTATCTAAAGCAGGTGTACAGCAAGCTCTGGGGACCTGGGCAGTAACTGAGATGGATAAGGGGGTGATCTCTCCTCTGGATCAGCCAGAGTTCGGATGATGCTGTGTTGTCAGCATTATGTTTTTTTATTTTCTGCAAAGTTTGTGTTGTTTTAAAAAAAACTTTCTGGTTATATTTCATCTTTACTGTAATGTTTTTGTATATTTTTCATGGACCATGTTGACAGACTTCCCACAAAACAGGCTGTTTTCCTCGTCCGAGGAGGCCTGTGTTAACAGTCAAAAACAGTCTAAAAACAAAACTATTATTATGCTGCTTTTTGAGAATTTTCTGGGTTCGGAACAGTGACTACTACCGACCCCAGTAGTGTTTTTATGTACCATTGCACAATATCCGGTAAATGTTCCTTGATTTTCTGAAGTCCTGGCTTCTTATACCTTCCTCATCTCTGTTTCGGCATCATGCTGGGAGATAGGAATGACAGGAAGCGAACAATTTGATGACTTTTTGTCTTTTTTCTGCTATGGCAGCCTTTGTAGTGCGATGAGTACACAAGGTAGTCGTAACCGCCTTATTACTTCCCTTCTCGAAGGGTATCAGGTTGGTTTTTTGTAATGCTTTTGCATATGCTCTGTGATTCTCTAATATATAGAAAATCCGATTTTTTTCTGTGGAAAAAAAAATTACTAAGTACCACTATTATGAATTAGTTTTTTTCTAAATTGATATTTACATGAATAAGTTAGTGATGATAGGCCATTTTTTCATTGGAGCGCTAACCATAACCAAAAGTACACTTTTTCTTTAGAGGCAACTGAAATCATGCTTTACAAAATAAGTATAGAGTGTATACAAAAAAAATTGGAAAGACTCACCTAAAGATAGAACTATTTGATTCAAGAACAAAATGTCCATGAAAATAACAACCACGTCTAGGAGTCAAAATCTGTAGCATCCACCTGAATTGGTTCTTTTGTGTTGCAAAGAGAGTTTCCAGCCAATGGGGGAATTTCGAAGTTGTGCTCAATGCAACTCATACATTGATCGATTTTCCCTAAATGCATGGAGGTGCTTAAGGGAGTGTAGGATGTCATTCTTGTGCTCAATGTGACCCAAAAATATTCTACCTAGGAGGAACTTCAAATGCGAGTACAAATCAATGATGTGTATACATTGGTTAAACCTTCCATGGGTGTGCCCAACATCAGATACCGAGTCAACCAGGTCCAACAAAAATTCAACGATGTATTACTAATATTAATTATTATTAGTAATAAAATTTCTCTCCTATTAATAATACTTAGATTTACTTCAACATTAATATGTTATTACTATTATTGTTATTACTAATAAATATGAATATTAATTATTGAGCTTCTTTTGTAATAATTGATATTGATTATTAAACCACTTTAGTGTGTGTGTGTGTGGGGTTCTCGGACCTCGAAGGTCAATGACCTCTACGTCCATGAAATAGTTGTACTAGGCATATCCACCTGAAGGGGCCACTTCCCGCCGGCTCAACCGCGGAGCCTGGCCCTGAGGGTGTCAAGAGAATTGAACCCATGACTTCTTAATAGAAAAATCTCTTTAACGACAAGGACTCGACTAATTGAGCTAATACTCAAACTCCATATTACTTAGTATTATTAATAATATCTTTGTTTTTAATAATTAATAATTAATTATAATACTATCTTTATTGCTATTACCGCTAAAATTTATCATTAATATTAATATCAATATTAATTAGTAAATAGTAAGTCTCAACACTACTTAAGTTACATTACTAATATCACTCCTATTTACTTTTATTATGGTTATTATTTTTGAATTTTACTTTTAATGCTATTATTAATTATATTAACTAATATTTATATATTAATTATTAATATTAATATTATTACAATTTTTCTAATACATTCTCCTCCAAACAACTATATTTTTTGACTTTCTAACTTGGTCCTTTGGAGTTTTAAGGTTCCTCTGCTATTTACTCCTTGGGCTTGATCATATTTTTTTCATTAATTTGTCTTGAAGATGAACCACACTTGATGGTTGTTATCAACCTATTTTGCTACCCCTATATCACTGACCCTTAGCACTCATGATCAGTTGCCTTTTTTCTGACTTCAGGTGAGTTGTTTTGCCAGTTTGACCCTTACCCGCGGCCTCACATGCTTGTGCTCGCGGTCAAGGGCATTTAGCCATGACCTGGGCCTCTTGTGCCTGCGGCTAAGGCCCTCATCCTCTCTTTTTGAGCATGTGGTCAAGGGAATATTCCTAAATGACTCAGCCCCTAGGAGATCACGTCGATTACTCACTAATTCAAGTTGGCCAAGACTCATCCATTAGAAGTTTCTCTAACTTTTCTTCATCCTAAGCATCCACATTCATCCTCCTAGGACCTGTCATTTACCTATTTATACTGGATTGTTTGAGAGTGCCAGGCTAGTATGGAGAGCCATGCTGTTGTTGCATTGAGATCTTGATCCTTTGTTGTTATCTTTCTATCACCTTGAGATCTTGTGAGGTCTTAGTTTCTATGTGAGTTCTCTTCATAATCATCCTTCACACCTAGTGGGGAAACTATGCCGGATCGCGGAGAGGAGACATTGGATCAGAGGTATAGAGGCATTGTATCATATTTTTTATATTAATGAAGATCTATGTTCTATCCCTCATA